>BHFT01044545.1:0-10138 GCA_004320025.1 Laticauda laticaudata
TGTGTAATTTTGCCTAGATATTTAAGACAAATCATGAAGCCACTGAGGATATTTTATGGGACATTTAGAGCTCTAGATTTCAAACTAAGAGTATAAAATGAAAAGAGAAGTTTAAATTTTCCAGATTTTCAATTGTAATTTTGGGCATATATAATACTTTCAATGTCTAGTTTGTTTTTGGAATGTAAATAATTTAAATATTATCTAATAGTTTATTATTTGGAAAATCTTTGGAAATCCTATCAAGTGCTTGCTTCTAATTTTAGTTGGAATTTACATGTTTTCTCAGCATTAAAGTCAACAAGATATATTTGGATGTCATTGGGAAGAAAATTTAAGTTTCATTCTTGTTCTTATGAGAAATTAAATCTCTGGGATAATTCTTATTTATAAATAATGTGTAAAGCATTTTTGTTTTCACTTGGGTTAAAATAGGATTAATAACTTAGAAATGCTTATTGCTCATAACAATTTAAATAATTTGATCTGTTACAAAAAATTACCTGCCTAATAATATAACCTGCCTAATACTGTTAAAACTAAATTAATGACAAGAGATAGAGCAACCAGCCTTAAAATTGACAATAGAAATATTGAAATTGTGGACGGCTTATGCTTTTTCAGCTCCCTTCTCCTGTGCAGGGCAACAAAAGAAGACCGAGCCTATCAACTGGGACTCTACNAACCATGACCTGGATGACTGAGAATCTCTACAGATTCTGTCATACCATTTTTCATGAGGAAATACTTGGCTAGAGTATAGGGATAATGAATCTAATAATCCCAATCCAAAATGGACATATAGCTTTCTATTAAGGAATGGCTATATTGTTCCAAATGTAAACAGGCAGAAAAGAGGAATGGTTGACAATCTGTGGGCAAATGAAGATATTTATCTGAATGAAGTAATTCATGTATTGCCTCTTTCTTTCTTTCTTTCTTTCTTTCTTTCTTTCTTTCTTTCTTTCTTTCTTTCTTTCTTTCTTTCTTTCTTTCTTTCTTTCTTTCTTTCTTTCTTTCTTTCTTTCTTTCTTTCCTTCATTAGAGCCAATGCCCAGCATTGCACAGTGATTCATAGAAACTGAATTCAGAATAGGGTGAGAAGATGACAGACTGGCGCTATCCAGAGAGATGCAGGTTTAATTCATGACAGCTGGCATCAGAGTGAGCACGAAACAGATTTAACTCTCTTCATTTTCTCCCATAGGAACGAATGGTTTCTATAGAGCCTTTCTCTGTTGTGACATACTGTGGCAATATACAGACTGTCTGCATTAGTGATGTATGGTCACCAGGATGGCCAGGTAATGCTATGGACTGCATCTCTATTGTGGACACACCTCATAGCAAAAATTGTGTCGTTTGGGGAAATTTTGTACTTGGGAGCAAACCAGTGGTGGGATTCAAATTTTTTTACTACCAGTTCTGTGAGTATGGCTTGGTGAGCATGGCAGGGGAAGGAGGTCAGAGGTGGGTATTTGCCAGTTCTCTGAACTACTCAAAATTTCTGCTACCGGTTCTCCAGAACTGGTCAGAACCTGCTGAATATCACCTCTGCTTGGAGCCCTTCCGGATTGTAACTCCCAGAATTTTGGTTGAGTTGGAATTGCCAAAATATTTGTAGAGTGTCAGACTATTATAGCTGTACAGTTATTTTTTTAAACTTGCATTACAATGTATGCAAACAATATTCTTAAATTCTACAGCATTGATATTTCCAAACCTTTACTGTGGTGCTTCAACTTTCTGTGTGGTAGAATGTTATCCTATTCTTTCTTTGCTATTTTTTTAATGTTAAAGATACCAAGTTTCTTCAATCACTTCTCTTAAGTCCAGTTTTCTGAAGGAAATTTCTGTAAGAGGTGTAAATAGATTAAATAAAAATTTCAAAATAAATAGTAAAAGTAATAAAGGTAAAAAAACCCCAACTGATCCAGTTTGACCTAGTGTTTAAGGCATCAAGCTAACAACAAAAGACCATGAGTTCAAGTCCTTCTTAGCCAGGAAAGCCAAATGGGTGATTTTGGGTCAGTCACTTTCTCTTGGCCCAACCCACCTCAAAAAGTTGTTGTGATTTGGAAAATAGGACGAGGAAGGTGCATTGGATATGTTTGCTGCCTTAGGTTGTTTGTAAAAACAATAAAGATGGGATACAAACAAACAATATATAATAAATAAGAGACAGAGTTTCTATCAAATGTTTGTGATTGCCATATTGAGTGTTTTAGACCTTTTTCCTCACTGTAGATGTCCCTGTTCCCAAGCTTTGTATCTTTGTGCTTTCAACAAGAGATTTTATTTATTTTCTTTTTCCAATTAAAAAAGAAAAAAAATGTTATATTCATTTCTGTATGTTATGTTTGGAGCATTTCTGTAACCTTGTCAAATTCATGATGAATTTTGCTTCTGTTTCCTCAAGAATCAGTTGAAATTGTGCCATCTGAAGAATTGTTCAACATTATCTCTATTTTATCAACTAAATCTTTTAAATATTGAAGAATCCAAAGGCTAAGATAATGAGGTTTATCATTCCGATAATATTATCTTAATACCAGGGGCGGGATTCTACCAGTTCACATCTATTCACTTGAACCATTGTTAACATTCTAAGCAGTTCAGAGAACCGGTTGTTAAAAGAAATTACTGGCCTAATCCTGTAAGGAAAGCAGGAAGGAAACATTCTGGTGTTGCTTACTGAAACTGCCTCTCCATTAACCCTTATTACATTCTTGGCAGGACTAGACTTCTGTCTCAGGAATGTCTCTGGAATTTTTTCCCCTTCCTTTGCTGGTACTTTACTTGTGTGGAGTGACCATTCAAAGTTACAGTGGCACTGAAAAAAGTGACTTATGACTAATTTTCACACTTTTCACCGTTGCAGCATCCCCATAGTCATGAGAGGCCAAGCGAGGAGATGCGTGCCTCAATGTGAGTGATGTTGAGTTGGCCACACCCATCCAGTCACATGATCACCAAGCCATGCCCACCAACTAAGCCTCACCCACAGAACCAGTTGTTAAAAAATTTGAATCCCACCCCTGCTTAATACTCTTATCCCCCAGAAGGCTGCATCCCTGACAATGCACCAAATGCATATGACAAACCCTCACTGTCATTTTCATCACATAATATATCTAAACAAAGAAACAAGAAAAAATAAACATGCTTAATGTAGCAAATCAGTAGAAGATTACAGGAAAATGGCTGGTCTTTTTGATGTTGACAGTTGCAATTAAGATAAAATGGTTTATACAAATTTAGATTCCCCTGCCTTTTTATAGTATGGATATAATACTAATTGAATATGATCAATGGCACTATGCTTATTTCAATGAAAAAATAGCTATTTATTCCAACACTTTACATTTGAATTGCAGGATTATCTTAAATGTAAATAATGGATAAAGATAATTTGTCAACCTTCCTTTGCTTGGAAAGGGAGATAATGTTAAATACAGCATCACTTATCACTGAAGACTGGTTATGATTATTATATTTACCCGAAGAATAAGTGATGCTGTATTTAACATTGTCTCTCTTTCCAAGCAAAGGAAGGTTAGGATATTAAAAATATATATTTGTTATATTTAAATTGATTTTTCATTTCATATCTTGAGCTGGATAAAGATTGCATAGTCTGCTTTAAGATGTTATTTCCTGATAACTCTTAACATGCTTTTAAAAGATTGTACCTTTTGTAAAAGATATAATAGGTTGATTGAACTGAATTTCAGAAAAGGACTTCATGGCATTATCATGACATCTCCTTCTTTCTTATCCTCTGTCAATTAAGAACTCAAGCCTGAACAAGGATTCCCTTCCTCCAGGGTATATCATGTTATACCTATTCCCACAGGTTTATTCCTTTCTTCTTCCCAGCAATAACCAATCTGGCTGGGGAATTCTGAGAAGTGAAGTCTGCACTTCTGGAAGCTGCCAGGATGAGCCTCCAGTTTTTTTTTGTTTTGTAGGCAAAAATGCTATATTTGCTGAATAGATGGGTGTTAATGTGGAAAGTATTGATTGTTTACTGTGGCAATATTGAAAGTTAAAAACAGATTACAGATAGTCCTTAACTTCTAATCATTTCTTTAGCAACCATTTGAAGTTAGAAGAGTCACATACAACTATTATTCCTTACATTTATGACCATCATGGCCTCATCCATGTTCCTTGTTTCCAACAAGCAGAGTTAATAGGGGAAGGTGGATTCATTTAACAAACACATGATTCACTTAACAATGGTCATGATTCACTGAACAAGCATAATCAAAAAAGTTAATAGGCACAACTCACGTAGCCCCCTTGCTTAGCAATGGAAATTCTGACCACAATTGTGGTTGCTGGTTGTGGACTCTGCATGAATTTCATATATTATGTCATTTTTATTTGTTGGCAACTAACTTGGGGCAAAATAAATCAAGTGATAAAACTAACACGCTACCAAAGTCCAACTCTTTTGTAAGTGTGCCATGAAAAACTGTCAGATTCTGTAGATGCCCCTGTTTCAGTTATGGTAATGGAACATAATATATTAATGTGTCTTACAGCAGAACGTAGTGGCTCATATGGTTGGAATGCTGGGCTGAAGACCGGAAGGCTCATGTTTGAGACCTGGTTGCTGCTGTGGGATGGGGTGAGCTCCTGTCACATGCTCCAGCTACTCCAACAATTAAAAAAAATGGTAGACCGCAAGTAGATAGATGGGTACCATTTCATTGGGCAAATGGGAATGTGAAAGGAGCCCCAACTGGGCATCCCCTGGTCAATGGTGATGTCACCATTCAATCCTTTCAACCTGGAAGTGCTTTGGTGTTCCTGACATGACTGTAGTAGCGGTAGTACTTGTAATGTGACCTCCACAATTGGGTTTGGTGATCCTTTTTTCATGTTAATATGTCATACATTCTATTGATGTCTAGCCAACAAATATGTAACTATTTATCAGTTGTTAAAAGTTATCTTTGTTTGCTTGAAATTTAAGAAATTGAATTCATGAAAATTAAAGCAAAGTGACATTATGGTAAAAACAAAGATATCATAAAATAGGACAAATAATATTAAAATATTAAAATAGAAAGAACAATTAGACAAAATATCAGTTATCTGGCCAGCAAGATTTTGACTGAGTTGTGCAACCAACCATAATAATTATAATAATAGGAAGTGAGGCAGCTGAATCAATAGTACGATCTAAGAACTCATTCTTAGATACATTCACTAAATGAATAAATACGGTAAACATATTGTACACATTTCTCAGTTGGTCCAGTATTATATGTAAAGCAGAAATTGCAATTTTTATACCCTAAAATCTTTCATAGTCCAGAATTTTCTTCATAAAAATGGGCAACCAGACCCCTGGCTCCTTTTGTGAAATAGCTAAATGTCTACATGTATAAAATCTGTCCCTCATAACAGTTAAGTTATTGGCATACAAAAGTTTATAAGATGAAATTTAATTTCCCGTTTCTATCCCCAGCTGATCTTTCACTGAGCTTTACTGCATCTATTGGAGAAATACAGATTCCTGGAATGGATATGATCTCATTTTATAGCTGACAATGATTGTCATATACAGACTGGCTGAGGAAGCCGGAGATGGATGTATCCTCCAAGAACAGCATATTAACCTCAAACTTCTGAAATAGATTGGGAGATATGTCAACTGCCAAGATATCATTGTCAAACCTCTCTGCTTAGAGTGGCTTTCCATGTCACAGTTTATGAACTATAGCAAGATAGAAGGCCTAGGTTCTACATAACACGAAGATGCTATATATAAGATGTACCATATCACAATCCCTATGCCATCCGGATACAATCAAAATTGCATCATGAAATACTTCAAAAGCATTTAGCAAATACGACAACTTTATATATCTTTCTCCTTATTAATTTTAAAATACCATTCCTCTTTTCTATATTTTTTATAGAAAGACTTCCTTCTTTATATTTTAAAAACAAAATGAATGAAGCCACCTGGGCTTCATGTAGAGTTCTAAGTGTGTTGTGGTTTGCTGGCAACAGTGCAGACAGCTGAGGTCTCGGAGAGCGATGACTCAGATGAGGGATGGGGCCAGGACTATCAGAGAGTGCTGCCTTCAGAGCTTATGGAGGCTGGCAGCAGTGATGCAGAGGATCCTGAGGAGCCTGTGCCCAGTGTACGTGCACACAGGGCTGCTCAAAGGAAAGAGCAGCTGCAGCAGCACGGGCAACTCGGGAGTAAGGCTGCAAGGTGATGGCCCCTCCCTTTAGGGATAAAAGCCAGCCCTCAGAGGTGGGATTCTTTGCAGGAAGCAAAAACGTCCTTGCACTTCAAGTCTTGTGGAAGTGCAGACGATCCTGGTTTAAGTTTGGAGTCTTTTGGTTTTGAATATTTCCTTGCAATTTTATCTAGTGTTCTTGGCAGCCTTGCACAACCTTGGCAAGGCTTGTTCTTATCTGGGAGAACTAGTTTTAATAGCTTTTTTTACTGTGAATGAACAGAATTCACAGAGAAGCATTAAGAAGGTTTTGCTTTTATCTCTGGTGTTTGTTCTCTTGGAACAAGGCTTGGGTCAGAACAACGTGTCAGTTTGCATTTCTATTCTTGATTCTATTCTTGATTTCTATTCCTGTCCACATGTTTTTATCTTTCTTGGTGACTTTTGTCTCAACATACGTCCACACAAAAATCATCACAATGATGGGATCCCCAATTATAACTTTAAAAAAGGCAACTATGAACTTATAAACAACGATCTCTCATCCCTTGATTGGCAATTTCTATTCTCTGGATGCAGTACTGTAGAAGACCATAACAACATATTTTTACTTGAAGTCAAAAGAGTCACCAAACTATATGTACCATTAACAACTCCCAAAACCAGAAAAAACAAATTACCCAAAATAATAAGGAAACTTCAATCCAAAAAGAAATCACTTTGGCAGAAAAACAAATCTAGTCATGTTGCCAACTTCAAAAGCTGATACAAAAATTTATGCCACCAGATAAGAACTGAATGCACCAATTATCCAGGGGTGGGTTTCAACTGGTTCTGTCTACCTCTGTAGAACCGGGAGCAGCAGACATAGAACTGGTTCTATGTCTGCTGATGTTTTTGCCCACCCGGGCTCTTATCTGATCTTTATTTCCTGATTTTTCAACTTCAGCTGCTGAACTTCAGCTGCAGTTAAACTGGAAAAGAGGGATGTTTCAAAGGCTGCTTCTAGGCAAGCAGCGTGCTAATGATGATTTATGATGATTTACAGGTGTGTGCATTCACAGCGGGCAGGGAAGCTCCTAAATCCCAAACCGGTAATTAACCCTTTCATATCCCACCCCTGCAATTATCACATTAAACAAGAAGAAAACCTTCTATGCACCAATTCCACCCGCGCTTTCTACAATTTTGTAAACAACCAAACGAAAAGGGACTCAAGGGTCCATCCCACCCCTGAAAGGACCTAAGTGTAAAGACTTGCAATGATGACACCATTAAAGCCACCTCTTTAAATAATGGCTCAGTATTTGTAAACAGCAATGGATCATGCCTAGTATCACAGGACAACTACAATGATCTAATATACATCGATTTACAGAAACAATGTTGAAAAAGCACTATGCAATCTAAAACCATACTCTATCATATTGACCAGACAGAATATGTGCCGTACTTCTTAAAAAAGGCTACCCACTGCCTTGGCCGAACTCTAAAGCATGATCTTTGAAAAATTCTTTCAGGATCGCTCCTTGCCAAAACTATGGTCACAAAAGCCATGTCATCCCATTTTCAAAAAAGGGAGACCCCAGCCTCGTTTGAAAATTACAGACCATCTCTTCATGCTGTTGTCACCTATAAAAGTCATGGAATCAATTATTAACCAATGCATTATCCTCCACTTAGAGAAAACAACCTCCTCTCAATAACAATTTGGTTTTAAGGAAAACTTCTTCATGTAATCTGCAACTCTTTCACTGCAAAAAAATATGGACCAACAACTCGAATCAGATAGGCGCAACACGCGAAATAGACGTCCACTCTATACGCTTCTTATAAAACCTTGACTTCAGTGGTACAACCAATAAACTTATTCTCTCTAAACTAAATCTTATGGTATATCTGGACACCTGAATAACTGGTAGAACGATTCCCTGTCAAAACAGACAACAAATGGTCAAAATTGGGAGGTCTATTCAAATTTCTGTAACCTGTCAACAGTGGTGCCCCAAGGTAGTGTTCTAGGACCAACTCTTTCATACTCCACATAAAATGACCTCTGTTGATCATATCAAGAGCACTTGCATTCTCTTTGCTGTTGATGTGAAGCTATTCAATTACACAGGACAATACTGCTTACCCTTCAAAATAACCTTGACTATGTATCAGAGTGGTCAAACAAAATGGTTAACTCAAATCTCAACAATAAATGCTCTGTTCTTACTCATATTGGCAAAAAAAATCAAGAAATAAAAATACAGGCTGAATAGTCAAGACCTTGTGATGATCCAAACTCTGTTCAAGGATCTTTGGAGCTACTTATCTCAAATGATCTAAGTGCTAGAGCCCACTGTAACTACATTAGCTAAACAGGTTGTTAAGAGTTGTTAACCTAAATCTTACATAGGGCTTTTTTTTCTCTGGTAATATTACACTAATAACTAGACCGCATAACAAACACATTTTCTAGGACCAATACTTTGATACAGCTCAAACAGTCTGGAACCCACATTACGTGTCCCTGATATTATAGTTTGAGAGAAGTCCAGAAAATTTTCACAAGGAATGAGTTCCTCCACTCCTCTACTCATTAGCAGAATTACCTTAATGCCACACACTCAAAATTCTAGAACCTAGAGAAAATCTAGAACCTTACGCTGCCTTCAGTGTTCCGATCTAAGTATAGTATATAAAATCATACATGCAATGAATAACTTCAGCTTCAACCATAACAATACAAGAGCAAACAATAGGATACAAAACTCAAGGTTAACCGCCACCAAAACTTACTGCAGGAAATAAAACTTCAGCAACAGAGTGGTCAATGTCTGGAATACTCTACCTGACTCTGCTGGTTTTCTTCCCCAAACCACAAAAACTTTAATCTTAGACTGTCTACTATTGACCTCACCCCTTTCCTAAGAGGTCTGTAGGGGGCATGCATAAGTGCACCAACATGCGTACGGTCCCTGTCCTATTGTTTCTTTTATACTTTTTTATATTTTTCTTATATGTATCCATGTATTCATAACTATGTTTTTACTTATACTTATTATCTTGTAAGCAATTGACAGATAAATAAATAAAAAATTCCATGGACATAGGACAAAATTTAGCTAAGTCTCGTTAGTTGGCTGACAACTGAGTAATCCACAAATGCCTCTTCCTGTTCCCAGGATCACAGGTTTATATATATATATGTGTGTGTGTGTGTGTGCGTGCATGTGTGTGTATAATTTCTGTACACTATATATATATTTACTCATATTATATCAATTTAAGTCTATGTTTGGAATTAGAACCAGAATGCCCATTGCTAAAGCAAGACAATTGTAAAATGGGTGGCACCAGTTTTTACAATCTTATTTTTTTGCTATGGTTTTAAAACAAATCACTGCAGTTGTTAAGTGAATCAGACAGTTGTTAAGTGAATCCAGTTTCTCCCACTGACTTTGTTTGCAAGCTGGGAAACCAGCTGGGAAGGTTGCAAATGGTGGTCCCATGATCCTTGTATATTATAACATGCATTGTAAATACATGCCAGTTGCCAAGTGCCCAAAATTATGGTCATGTGACTGTGGAGGTGCTGCAACGGTTATTAAATGTGAGGAATGGTCATAAGTCACTTTTTTCAGTGCTATTGTAACTTTAAAAGGTCACTAAACAAGTGATTGTAAGTCAGTGAGTAGTTGTAGGAGGGCACTCTGAAAAATGATCACCCTAGTTCTTAATAGGTGTACAACAGAGTGGGGATTCAATTTTTTTTACTCCTGATTCTGTGGGTGTGGCTTGGTGGGCATGACTTGATGAACATGACTGGGAAAGGATACTGCAAACTCCCATTCCCTCCCCACCCCCCTAACCTGCTTTCCAGCTCTGTTCTCCTGTGCAGGGCAACAAAAGAAGACCCAGTCGATCAGCTGGGACTCGGGAGG
>BHFT01044546.1:0-15827 GCA_004320025.1 Laticauda laticaudata
ACACATTTTGCTCGTCCGCTGTGTCCTTTTTGCATCCGTTGGCCAGTGTGACATGGGCTTTAACAACCGGTTCTGGTGAATAGGTGTGAACCTGTAGAATCCCACCCCTGTCTCAGCCTGGTAATCCATATCATTTCTCCTTCTGGGTGGTAAGGAGATAAAAGAGCTATAGGTGGAGTATCCTCATTTCAAGGCAAGGAAGGACTCTATCCATTTCATCCATAGCACTTGAAAGAACCCTCTGAGAATGCCCTGGTTAAAGACATGTGCTTTCTTTCTTGGTTCATTTATTAAATTTATGTCTCATATTTCATTCGAATGGTGCGGTGGCCTAGAGGTAGAGCTTTGCCTCACAATCAGGAGGCTGTGAGTTTGATCCTGATAGAGGCAGATATTTCTCTCTCTGGACACAATGAGAATATATTTGCTGAACAAAACTCCACAGTGATGAAAGGAAGAGCATCCGGCCAGTAAATACTCAGCTCCATTCAGTTGCCCGACTCTACCCCGCAAGGATTATGAGGTCATTGTTCTGTCCTTTATCATTACTAACTGAATGTATAAAAGCAGACAGATAACTCTACAAAGCATCGATACAAAGTTTCTATATCTTCATCAGGTATCCTCATATATAATTCACAATTACATTGAGATTCATTGCAATGTCCAAATCTTTGCATAGCTGAATTCATAGTGTAAAAGGATCGTGCTCTTTTCATCCCCATAATGAAGGAGCAAAGGGGGTGAGGCACCAGCATGCTGCTGGAGTCCAGGCAAGAGTGAAGGAACATCCCCAAACTCACCAAGGGTCAATTCAATGACCAATCAGGATTACAGATGTAACCATATGACATGGACTACATTTCCCAGGATGCCTTAACTCATTTACCTTAAGGGGACAGCTCCCAATTCCTAACTAACTATCCCAATTCCCAATTAACTATGAACTGTCTGGACAGCACAGTCATTAAAAGATGATGATGATGATGGTGTCCCATATTTCACTCATGAATTTAAGGTGGCATACCTAGCTCTTGCACCCTCTAGGTTTCCCTGGAATAATTTATGTTAACATAGGGTCGCTGGCCTAGTGTTACCGAATGAATTTCCATGTCTGAAGATAGACTATAACCTGGCTTTCCTGCTCCTAGTTTAATGCATCAACCACTTGTTAATGGCATCTTGCTGATGATTAGTTTCAGTTCAAACTCATATTTAAAGCATATCATATTTAGAAGACAAGAATGCAGGCACATTCAAAACAAAGACCATTATATCTGTAAGCTTCCCAGAGTTGCTGTGATTTGGACAGTCATGTAAATTTTCTTAATACATTTTTTTAGGACTGCAGTATATCTTACCTGTTGCTCATTCCCAAATAATTCATGCTCAAGAGTTGCTTGCTTACGTAGCTGTGACTGCACCCCATTTAGATCTTTTGCAATGGAATCTGGGATAGTCTTCAATTTGTCCTAAAGACCAAACACATTTTCTGTTAATCACACTTTGTTTTAAGATAGGCAATATATAAAACTCCTTTCTTATGTGGGAGTCTATTTATAAATAAACAACATTACCCATAAAGTGATCTAAATCCCTCCCTCCCACTGTATAAACTCTTTGCTCTAGAACCCATCTTTGATACTGGAAAGAAAGTGGCTCAGGAAAAAAGTATGTTATGCTGTGGAGTACAATTTAATTCCCTTATTCATTTGAGCCAAATTTCCACATTTCTATATGTATATATGAAAGAAATATGGGAATAAAATATTGGACAACTGTTTTTATTTGCCCTTTTATATTTTCCTGATTTAAAAATGTTATAGGCAAATGTAAACATTCACCATACTATAATTTTACATTTATTGTCAGCCATCAAGTTTACTTAGAGTGGAAAAGCTAGGTAAACAATAGAAATGAATGGTTATTGTTTCAAATCTGATCTGAGCCTCAAAAAGACAATGTTTGTGTCTGTTTTCTGATGCAATTTTTACCTCAATGTGGCTGAGAGCTTCCATCAAGTCCTGCAGGCACTTGTAAATTACTTCAGCATCTTGTAACTGTTTGCCTTTGTAATTTATCATCTCCAGCAACTCCTGCCAGTCATTGCTAAAGCGGGGGGAAAAGTCACAGGTATGAGGCAGTAACCAGAAGCAAGTCAGAAGTGGACAGGCATGAAAGAATGTGTCAGTCAGTGATGAGCTACCCATCAATCAGCTGTGCCAATTTCTGGTGGTGTTTTTCTGGAATGGAAGTTAAAAAATACACAATGGTGTCATACTATAAGTCTACCTACTTTCCCCTTGCAAGAAATCTATCAGAATTTCTTGAGTTAAGATTTAAAACAAATTAAGAAATGTGTACATGTGTACAATTTTATTGTACTAAATTAATTAATAAAAATATACAAGTATACATATAGTACTGGAGATGATGATGGAAAAGGTTTTGGCAATAGCCATCCATCCATCCATCCATCCGTCTGTCTGTCCATCTGTCCATCCGTCCACCCGTCTGTCCATCCGTCTATCCATCCATCTATCTATCTATCTATCTATCTATCTATCTATCTATCTATCTATCTATCTATCTATCTATCTATCTATCTAGCTCTGAGACGTTTTCACACAGATAAATTATATAAACAAACCAATAATACTATACTGTAAATTATATGATATATGATCTTATAAAAAGTCATCAAAATGCATATATATATATATATATAATGTTTTTTTAAGTTTTCGCGGGTACTTACATAAATGCAGTTCATCTTCCTTCGGGTATTATCCCACGTCATTGTAGTATCATTTAGTCTTTTAAATTGTAACCAATGTCAGCAGAATCTCATCCCATCATCAGCTTCTGTACTGAGTTTATGTGGTCAAGCTCACAGTCATGTTTTAAATTGAGGCTAGGCCACCCATGTCCAGATTTTTTCTACATCCTGATTTTGGAGTCTTGTCTGGTTTATGACTGGAGTTTGTTTATCGTTTCTGGTTCTTCTGTCTTTTGTGCTTTGATTGGTATGCAACACTCTCCTGTTTGGAGCTTTCAATGCAGCTGGTTTCACGTGATAAGACGCTATTATCTATTAGAAGTTAGTTTCAATCTGTCTGTTGGGTGTTTGACTAGTATCAGAAGAGTCTTGTTTGCCCAGGTGATTTCCGGCTTTTGTGGAAATCTTTCTATCTTGAGAGTGCATGGAGAATCGATATCCAGACCCTGCTAATGCCACCCACAACCCGAAACTGTGGCTAAGATAACACATACACAGTTTTGATTTGCCCATGGAAAAGAAAACCTAAATAATCCTAACACACCTAAACATCACACACCCCAAATCAAATTCACCATGGGAAACGAAATTAAGACAAACAAACATCCTAGCATTACTAATCTACAAAAAAACAGATAGCACACATAGGACACACCGTATACCAGAAAGAAAACACACACCAACCGCTACCTTCAACACCCAATCCTACCACCACCCAGCCAAAAATCATGTCAAAACAACTATTGCCAAACCAAACGCCCTGGCAGACAAGATAAAGACAACTATGCACCCTGACTTAAGTATGACCAGCCAATGGCTTCCACCAAACAAATATCCACCAGTTCATCCACAAAAAACACACCAAACACGATAACAGGACCTAGAAGAATATCCAACAGAACCTATGGAACAGCTGGCCTGTGCCCTACATAAAGTTACACAACAAAATCAGTAAATACACACACGCATCACCCATCAACGAACTGCCTTCAAAACAACAAAAAAAACAAGTATTCTTTAAAAATCCCAAAGACAAATTGACCTGGAAGAACCAAGGCGATATGAAGTTCCCTGTGCATCATGCCCGCCCACATACATAGTACAGACAATAGAAAATAAGTACCCACCTGGTGATTAAACAACAAAAAATGTAGTAAAAAGGCTGAACACAACCTCCTCACTAGAATCCAACACATGAAAACCACAGTCACAACATCAACTTCAATTGCACCAAACCCTAGCCACTATAGAAAAACCCCAGCCACAGACAGAGATCATCGAAGCCATAGAGAGATAAAAAAGACTGAAACAGAATAGAAGAATGATTCCACCAGACTGTCAATCATTTGGAAGCCTAGCACTCCAAACAAAAACAATCTCCACACCACAAGCCAGGCACAAAACACCTGGCACGAACAAATATCTCCCCCTGCAACTCCAGCTAAACACACGCCCACCAGGCACCCAGATGAAAACCTAGCTTCCTAATAGTAACAAGCTGTCCCCTTTTATGCGAAGCCAAGCTGCCACTGAAAGCCTCCAACACAGGAACACAGTGTTGCCAGCCAATTCAAAGCCCACAAAACAGAACCAGATCAAGAAACCAGTAAACACCAATCCAAACAAACTCCAAGTCCAAAAACACAGACTCCAAGACTCCCAACCATCAGGATGTAGAAAAAAAACATGCCTGCACAACAATAGGGCCATCAGCCTCAAGAATTTAAAACCAACGAGCTGTGAGAGGCCTGACCCACATACAAACTCAATACAAGAAGTCTGATGATGCGCATGAGTTATTCTGTCGCGAAACGTTGCACAACTTTTTAAAAGCACACAATGACGTTGGGATTACATTACCCGAAGGAAGATGAACGCATTCATATATTATGTTATATATTATTCTTTTTTTAAGTTTTCACGGACTGACAGAATGTCCCTGTTCTAGCTTCTTCGGGTATTATCCCACGTTCATTGTAGTTGCTTTTAAAGTTTTTTTTCTTAGGGGGGGGGGGCAAACCGTTTTCGGGGGCAAAAAAGAATCTCATCTGCCATCATCAGGCTTCTGTATTGAGGTCGTCAATACAGAAGCCTATGAAGGCAGATGAGAGATTCTGCCGAAACGTTGCTACAAACTTTAAAAGCACAACTACAATGATTGCAGTGATACCCCAAGAGGAAGCTGAACAGCATTACATGTAAGTACCCGCGAAAACTTAAAAAAACAAATATATCAAATATATAAATCCATTGTTGCAAATCAAATCTACATTTCTCCTTCCACTTCTGCAAAATTCTGAATAGTTCAAGGAAGATCTTAGGTCTTGCAGCAAAGTAGACAGGCCACCCAAATGTTTTTCATGGAAGATTTTTTCCCCCCATATGGCCCTTTTCCAGCTTCCTGATCCTTGTCCTGTGAAAGAAAAGACCAGACTGAAAAATTAATGGAAAAAAGACAAGAATGCTTTCTTACCTCAACTGTTTCTGCTTTTTCCGAATCTCCCTGGATTCAATATGGCCATAATCCAACATTTTCTGTGCTAACTGATGACATGCACCAACCCTCTGGGCAGCAATTTCCATCTGATGCTGAGATTTTTCATATTTGACACAAAGAAGCTTTTTGAAGAAAATGAATAGAAGAAAAAATTGAAATGATGAATAGTTTTGAATTTTACAAGTTAGTCCATCTGATTTTTCCTGTGTGATCCCAGTATGAATTTATTTCAAAGTACTGTGTCTACTAAAATCTGAAATTCCAAATATCTTCTTCCATATTTTGTTCTAGAAGGATAATCCTAGAGCAATTTGAAAAGATTTACATCTTTCTTGCAGTTTTATGTCTGCTCAAACAATAATAAATATTACACAGGGAGTCTATTCATGGCATTGACTTTATTTCATAAGAGCTAAAATTTTACTCAACCTCTTATCTCCTCATGATTCTGTCAAAATGCCAAAGTCTCCAACAGAAACCAAAAAAGATTTTAGGACATTAGAAGATTGGTTAATCATTTATTAGATTGGTGTGCTTGTTTTATTTTATCCCATTTTAGGACAATAGGATTTTTTTTTGCATTGGTTTTGAATTCTGCCAACTAATTTATAATCTAGTAGTACAATACTTTTGCTTGAGCAGTAGCTTGAATTACTTGAAAATATCTTCCGATTCTGTGAAGCTAATTATAAATGAAATCTAATCATGCAAAATCTATTTTTTAAAACCATCTCAAGTAAAAACAAAAAAGGAAAGCAAAAAAAAAATAGTGACCTCAATGAGAATGAATCATATGAACAATGCTTTGGAGGGGGGAAGGGATTATTTATTTGATTTCAAACTTTAGCCTCTAATCCAAGGGTGGTCACTTACTACTCCAACTGATGATCATATCTATGTTATTTCAAATAGGATCATTCTTTTGATTTAATGTGCAATCTCCTTGATCAGAAAAATAATATTTTCATCATTATTCTGTTGACATCTTATTAATTATTGGGAACAATGAGTAATCATGAATAGATTACTCTTTATTCAAGCATCTAAATTTCATAAATATTTCTTGTCTGCAAAAGTTCTCTAAAATAATTATTAGTTAATGCATTAAAATGCCTAAAAAGATGAGTCAAATTCTGGTGACTTCATAGATACATTTCACATAGTATCCTTGACAGTAATACAGAAATAGTTTACCTTTGTCTTCTTCTGAGATGCTGTTTCAACTTCTCAGTCCAGTCTATGGCCCTGATGTTTCCAGGTATCTTATCCAAGTATTAGCTAAACTTAAACAACTTACCTTCTGAGCCCAGAGGTGGGCTAGAGGCTATTCTCAGTTGAATGTAATCAATTTCACCAACACCTTAACTCACAGCTTGGTAGATTATTCCAACTCCAAAGAACATGTTCTTTTCTTCTATTTTACATGTATGAAGTCACTCTTGCAAAAATCATGTATGAAGCCAGTCTTCCTGAACAGTCATGTTATATATTTTATACCATTGCAACATATTCTGCAAATCTGTTTAACCATTAGCATTATAACTTACAAGGACATGGTCATAATCAGCTCCATAGTCTTCAGAACTGGCCACCTGCTTTTTCTCATTGATCCAGCCCTCAAGATCTTCATATTCTCTCAGAAAGTCATGTAGTTCAAGTGTCTCCTCCAACCGTTTATCCCTAATTTGAAGATAAAATAGACTGAACAAAGGCAACAGAAAGCTAAGGAGTTTTGATACAATCACTGTGTAAAAATAACACAACCAATATCATTTTGAAGCTTAAGGCCAATGATTATAACTGATAGGATATGGATAGAAGACCCCTTATGCAGCATTGGGCTAAGGACATCTATGTTAATGCACTTTGCCTTCCTTATCTTTCCTCCTTAAAAATAGCCAGATTTCTACCATTAAAGGGAAGAAAGATAGGAAGAATGCTATAAAAATATGGGTGGATTTTACATGGGTTACACTTTTATTTATTTATTTTATCAATGTATAAGGCTGGCCTTCTGGTAGATGTGACTCTGACACCAATAAAAATAATATTAGCAAAAAATGTGGCTTCATTATATATGAGTGAAGAGGTAGGATCAGTTTAATAATAAATACTCCTCTGAAAACAGCCAAAAAAAGTAGTTCATCTGGATATGGATGGATGGTGCATAGGTGACATAACCTTGTGTCTAAGCAGCACATTCCTGTTTCCCTGTCTTCTTTTTTAGCCAAGATAATTTCCATGCAGAGGACAAATACCTTGTTGTGTACAAAGCATAACATATGATTATGTAGAAACCAACACATGCTGCAACTTTCCTTCATGACTACATAGACCCATATGCATTTTTTTGCCTCTGCAGACATGATGTATGATTATCTCCTACTGAATTATTAGGATTGAGCTCTCTGGCAAGGCAATATAAAACCAACACACACAAAAAACCAGAAGACTCTCATGATTTTCACATTGTATGATTGAAATGCACTTCCTAATGAAAAGAAAAGGAAAAAAGGTGAAAAAAAGAAAAGAAAACTAACAATGAAATATATAATTGGATCACACAGTCTTTTTTCCTCCCCTACCTTGTTTTGGCCAATGTTTGTAGTTCTTGAAGCTTTATGTGGACCTGTCTTTGAGGCATATCAATTTCATCGTAATGGATAGAGTCTGAAAGTGGTAGAGTTTTGGCAGTTTCTTCTAGTTCCACAACTAAATTCTGATAAATGCCAATTTCATGCTCTAGAGCCTGACCCAAAATAAGTACCAGTTAAAGAAAAAATGTAGAACATTCAACACTTACAAAAAGTAGTCCAGTTTTACTTGATGTACAAAGGTGATTCAGGAACCCCAAATTAGCAGACAATATCCAATTTAACTGAAGCCATATTCAACACATATGAAGCAAGCTAGAAGCCACTTACATGAGTCTTCCAAATGTAAAGTTTGTTAGAAGCCATTGTAAAAACAGATTTACATAAATAACGTACTGACAGGGAATTACTAATAAGAAACATAAACTATATGGCAGTAGAAGCAAGTTGTTTACAAAGGATTTCCTAAGAAAGGAGCAACTTTATGATAACTCTGTACATGGTTAAAGGCAAAGAAGTCACTTTTCAGAATCAACCAATTACTGTTTGAGAATTGTTATTTGATCCTAATAATATATATATGAGGGTGATGCCTCTAACCAACTTGATAAAAGTGCTTGTTTTCTCGAAACATTTTTCATCTGTGAGAAAATACTCTGATTCCAATTTCAATGAAGCAACTTTGTTAAGCACTCTTTAGTTGTTGGTTCGCAGTTGTTTGGGCATTCAGCAATTTTTCCACAGTAAAACTGAAATATCATACTAGGTTTATTTCAGGACTATATAGAACTATAAATAATAGGTTGGGACATACTTAAGAGGACAAAAACCTGGCTACAGCCTTGCAGAGCAGGGCTGTCAAACTTGAGGCCCGCTGGCCAGATGAATCACCACTGGTCACACCCACACCTAGTTTAGCAAAGGATAAAAAGGTTGTGATATGTCATGTGACAATGCCGTGATGATGTGACTTTGACACTCCTGTTGTAGAGTGTGTGTGGAAATTATTTATCATTAGATGATTATTATTATTGTCTACTACCCTTGTCTTTTGACATATTGCTACTGTTCATGGCAATTAAAAAGAGATGATGTGATGATGTTTTTCAAATCGATTTGAAAAACTAGATAGACCCATAAAGTTGAAATAAACTTGAATATGATGAAATATATTATTTCTTTGAACTTTGAACAAGGTAGTCCATGGTGGAAAATATTCAAGGCTGAATTGTTGAGTTCTTGGTGTTCTCTAAGCTTGCTTCTTTTCTTGCAAAGAAGTTTCCTTAGCAGGTAAAATAACATCATCAGTGCATGGAGGAATATAATTTTCTGACTGCTTATATAAAGCATGGTAATTTCTCCTACCAACCTTGATTGGGGTATTATTTCTTCTTAAATGACTTTGGGAGAGATATTGTTTCTTCTTTGCTTGTTCTTGTTTATCTGGTGCTGGTTCTCAATGATCTAGTATTGGTTAATAGGTATGTGAGTGTTTGATCTTTGATTGCTTCCTTTCTTGAGTGGCTTATAGACTGATCTTATTTTAACATTTTTATCTGTTAATGGCTGACTCATCAGAATGCCATGTCCCCAGGAATTTTCTTTCACTTTGGATTTAGCTTGTTCTTCTAGATCCCACGCATTGGTGATATTTCTTAATTTGGAAACAAAAGATATGCAGGAACAGAAACAGGCTCAGAGACCACCAGGAGCCCAGTGTGCATTGATAATGTTGACTGGTTTATCAACAGAACTTTTACAGGGCCCTTACAGCATGATTTCTCTTAGGGCAAGAAAATTAAAGGGGATGGAGTGTGTGTGGACCAATTCTCATTTTAAAAAGTAGTCCATGTAGAGTTAATATTACTGTCAGAACACATATTTGTCATATCAATTAATTGTCATATCAATTAATTGATATTACTTAATTGTAATATCAATTAAGAATCAATATTTTAAAACTAACCTCTATAAGTATATGTATATATGTACCTATATAGGTATCATTAAGGCTGGAAATGCAACTATTCAACATCTCAGTAATCCTACACAGTTTGTTGTCTGTATATATATATGTTACCTTATGTTTTGCTATATGGTTAAGAGTTGCGGCTTCATCATTACCACAATCTTTGTTGGTGACCAGGGGAAGCTTCTCTGCCACCCAATTCTCGAGGTCCCAAATATCCATTAAGAACTTTAAAAAAATGAAAAGTACACATGGTGATATTAAGTAAACATAAGAGGCAATAACTTTCACAGATTAGTTCTATAAAATAGTATTTTTGCATTCTCAATATTAAATAAAAAGACAGCTAAAAGGACCACATGTATTAATTACGTACAAAGACAGAGATAAAATTTTCAGTGCTTCAGGAGACAATGCCAAGGAACTTATAAATCTGAAACTACAGTGATAAGACATACTTGAAAGAGCAAAATGAGCAAAGTCAGAAAGGAGTCTTTCCTGTTTCAAAAAGAAAAAAGTTTATCTATCTATCTATCTATCTGTCTGTCTATCTGTCTGTCTGTCTGTCTGTCTGTCTGTCTGTCTGTCTGTCTGCCTGCCTGTCTGCCTATCTGTCTGTCTTGGTTAGCTTTTGTAAAGGATGCAGCAGGAAGAAATTAACTCAGCCAAAACAAAATTGTCATATAAAGGCAAGGCAGCTATCCCTGATTTTGAAGGATGGAAAAAGAATGGCCAAAAGTCTGTTGATTCAAAAGAGAAAGAGGAAAAAGATTTAGGATTTAAACTGGGGGACTGATGGATATATAGGGTCTGATTCCCATATCCTGAAGTAGCCAGGCCTCCTATTTATGCCTTATCATTGATATCATCATCAATATTACTATTCTCAACTTCAGCCATTTTAAGATGTGTGGACTTCTACTCCCATAATCCCTTGCTGCCTAGAGAATTCTGGGAGTGGAAGTCCACACATCTTAAAAGTTGTCAAAGTTGAGAAACACTGGTTTATATCTCTTCTTTATTGTCATATACATTGCATATTCTTGAAAAATAAAAAGAGAGAAAATGGAATATGAAGTACTAAACAGAAAATGCAGGTGAATTTACTTGCAAAATATTGGTTGTATTGTAGCAGAGAACCGTAAGGTAAACAAGCCAAAGAACCGGAAGTCTGGGAATTCTCACCACAAGGAAAATGGACTCCTTAAGCTTTGCAGAATTCCATATTGCAATTTGTGTTACCGTCAATTGAATGTCTTCAATCTATGTTGAGCGATAGCAGAGCTGGAGGTAAATTAGTTCAACTGCCCAACCATAGTAAAAAACAGTCAGTTCCAAGACCAACACTAAACTGTGTGGAAATCTTGTGTTCTTAGTTGCATGATGTAAAAGGGAGCGTTGTCAAAATACAGTGATATATTTATTTATTTATAAATTTTATTTGCCATCCGATTCATATCCAAAGGCCCTGGGAAGCTCACAATATTAAAATATATATACATATACCTGATAATAAACAACTGAGTGCTGCAGTTGCTTAATTTTTTTATCACATGCTTCTTCCAGCTCTGTCCAGTTTTTGCTCAGTTCCTGGCACTTTTCTTTGATTCCCTGAGATGATATGCACGTATCTTCTGCCATAGCATTCCCCTTTTCTAGAACCCTGGATATTTGCTGCTTATGGGCTTTCACTTCAAATTGTAATTCCTAGAAGACAAACAGGCAGAAATGTGATGGAAAGGTGACAGGCAAATAGACGAAAGAAACATCCAAGAGAAACTTGGAGTCTATGTGCTATTTTTCAAAGCCTAAATTTTACTGGTTTTTTTTTTTTTACCAAAATCTCAAAACAAAAAATCACCTTCTCCTAGTGTTTGTTCTTATATCCAGAGATGTATCTGAACCAGAAGAGAAAAACTTGGATTCCTGAAACTCTTCTTTTCATTCTGAAGGGAAAGATTACTAAATGCATCTATTATTTCTTTGATGGCATCTAATATTTCTTTGATGGCAGTTGCAGGAACAACTGTGTTGATGGCTTGGCTATCATTGTTTTGCCAAGCAGGCCATATTCATTCTTAATTACAGGAATATAATTTTCATGATTTAAACCTAATGCATGATATTGATTGTTCTGTTCTGAGAAGAAAGGTACGCGAGACCGGTGTTCCAACAAACAGCTCTTTATTATAACAACTCAGTGACTNCTGCTCGCGGCTTGTGGCCAATGACAGTTCTTTAAGCTTTCCCGCTGTCAGGAGGGTCAGTTGCAATGGTACTTTATTATCCAATCCTATTGTGGCCTGCTCGGCCAATCAGATTTAGGTATTTGGAGTATTCTAATTTCTATACACAACATTGATAATATTTTGAAACTAGTCTCCAGTGACATCTGGACAAAAATCCAGATTGTTATACTGATTAAAGTGCTAGAAACCAGGAGATTGTGGGTTCTAGTCCTATCTTAAGCATGAGAGACAGCTGGGCAAGACCTTGGGCCAGTCACTACCGCACCTCACCTCACAGGGTGGTTGTTGTGGTAAGAATAAGAGGAGGAACAGAAGTGGTATTCAGCAGGTTCTGACCAGTTCTGGAGAGCCGGTAGCAGAAATTTTGAGGAGTTCAGAGAACTGGCAAATACCACCTCTGACTGGAGATTTTACAGTATCCTGCCCCTGCCATGCCCACCAAGCCACGTCCACAGAACTGGTAGTAAAAAAAATTGAATTGCACCACTGAGGAGGAAGGAAGGTATTAAACAACCACTGAGGAGGAAGGAAGGTATTAACAAATTATTTAATAAGCAATAAAGGCAAGATACGAATCAATCAATCAATCAAACAAACAAAATTCATAAATAATTCAATGCTGAGCACTAAACGTCTCTATGGCTCTTGACCACCTTGCAGATTTCAATCAAAACAGGAAAGTAAGCAAAGCTGAGGCATCTTGAAAGAGTACATTTTTTCATTTTGTTTTTAGACCTATGTTTAAGGTAGGACTGGTATTTGGATAGGCTGAATCCTTGCTCCTGGTAAGTTTTCCATCTGACTGAAAGATGAGCTGCTAACCCAAATGTAAAAAGTGAAATGCTTTTGAAAGTCCCCAGTCTGATTTTCAGAAGAACCATTATAATTAAGACTTACCTTCTGTTTCTGTAGCAAGCTTTGAGCCCCATTTAAAGATTTGCCTTGGATTGTGGATTTGGCAATGGACATTTGCTCACCAATCCACTTCATTTCCATGTCATGGTAATGGTAGAACTGAAACAGTTCCACACTTGCCTCCAACAGATGCCTCCTCTCCGCAAGAGGTTTTTGGAGTGAATCAAATCTGTAGATTAGATTTTTTTTTTTAAAAAAAAAAGGCTGTTCACATTTGTATATTTAAAAAGAATCATTAGGGCTCCTCACAAGCTAAACATTTCTAATTGATTGGTCCTCTTAATACAAATGCCATTACTACTATTAGTAAAGTAACAATGCTAGACCAGAAGAGAAAGCAAAATAGGGACATTTTCCACAACTATTTTACATTATAATTATCTAGTCTATGGAACATGTGGCAATTTTAATCCAAGTGCAATTTGTTCAATTTGGTGTATTTTCTTATGCAGTACTTTCCAGAAAAATAAAAGATTAAAAAAAAAACTTTTGGGGTGACTGCAAACAGCATTTTTTTTTGTTATGTATTGATCTACAAAGACAGAAACATTCCACATAATAAGGTCACCTGATAGATGTGATTGTGCAATGAAGATGTGTATAGAAAGTTTAAAGGTTACACTAAGTGTGCTAAACCAAACAAACTTGATGTACCTATTTCATACCTTTTTCTTACTTTAAACGAGGCAAATCAAATTTGAAGGTTTCTACTGAAATTCAGCCAGGCAAGCTGGGCAAGCTGAGAATTGTACACCTCCCAGAGTCACCATGTATAATTTGGGTGGCCCTATAAATCTGCTTAATAAATAAATAAATGTTCTGGGGACAACAAAAAAGGCCCTGGGACTGCCTGGAGACCATAGATTGCCTCTTTTCTCTTAGCAAGTATTTAACTTTAACATTTAAATATTTAATTAATTAATTGAATATTTAATATTTAAATATTTTATTGCTATAAAAAAAATCCCGTGAGGCAGATTAAGGTGAAAAATATGTCTTGTTATTCTTCCATAGAAGAAGGGAAAAATGACTTGTCTACTGACTTTTCCCACAGCCAATCTCAGTATTCAGTCACTGTAAGCATATTAGTAGTTTTTTTGCTCCCCACCTTGTACAATAATTTGCCCTAGTTTAGAAGTAGTCTTTGGATTTCTGATCCCTGGAAGAAGAGTAGCTCACCTTTCCAGATAACTCTGGGTCTCATCAAGAATCTTCTCTCTATTGAAGTGATGTGTAGCTACACTCTTGGCATGAGACACAATGGAATTCATTTTCTCAGCCAGTCCCTGCATTTCATTTTCTAGCTGTCTATGCTCCTTGAGTAAATTGCGACTGGAACGCAAATCATGACCCAATTCTACATTTCGAAGCATCCTTTCTATCTTCTCTATCTTGTCGTCAGCATCCTAAGGAAGGAAAAGTAGAAATCAGATGCTCAAACTTATTAGGACCATTTCAGAAAATTTTCCAAATCTTCCCAATTCAATGCTTCTGTCTTTTTGCATTCAGACAGGACACTTGCTTCTATATTTGATCTTGCTAAATTTTGTGGGCCAACATGCAGTATCTGGCTATAGGGAAATTAAAAGTGGCACTTTCATTTCTTGTAATTTCCTATTGCCTTTATATAATGTCTTAGATATTTTAGTATATGTAGGGTATTTTAAATTTAATTGTAATAAATCATTCATTCATGCATTGCTCCTGACCTCAAGTAACTCCATCAGTTGTTCCTGCTGGCCAGCCTGCCTCAATTTATCTCCATGTTCTATCATCTTGCTATAGAGTTTCTCCCATTTCTTCTTTATTTCCAACATTTTGTCCTGAATGGAATCTGCAGCATAGTGGTCATTTTGTATCAGCTGATTTCCAGCCTAGAGAAATGCAATACATTCAGTCAAAAACACATTTATTGATAACCCCCAAAATTGTAATAGTTGTTTCTACCTGCCAATCTTTATTCAGAGAAAATGCATGTATAGAGTAAAACTTCATAACTCATACCAATTGTTGATCATCAGTTATCAATAACAATAATATGACATGATACATCTTGAGTGAAGACACACTGTCAAATATTATTGAATAACTGGCCCTTCTACTAGTTATCTTTTGATCTGCATGAGATCACCTTACCATCATTATCCCCATAAAATGCTTCTTATTGGCCATCATTTCTTGTTCCGCAGCCTCATGCCTTTTCAGCTTCCGTAAGATATTTGTGGGGTCACGATAGGACTCATCTGAGGCTATCTTGTATTTTTCTTTCATCCATACCAAGAGTTCAGCAGTGTCACGAATGAACTCCTAAAATTGTATACATTAGATTTTGAGAACTTGAGTGGAGAATACAGTATAATGTGCCTTACACCTAGCATTTTAAGGACTCCTATGACCCAGAATATTTTCATAAAAAGTATTTTGTTGACTTTTTGTTGAAAATGTGGGAAAACATGAAATGATGATTTCTGGATTTGCTGATTAAAAAGGTTGACTGTATAGGGATAGAGAAGAATTATGTGATTTAATCTTAAGAGAGGGAGAAGGGATAATAAGTTGGTTTGTAGCTGCTATAAAAGGATCAGAATTCAGTTCTTTAATTATCTTTTTCTTTTCTTGTTTGTACTGTTTTTCACTCTTTTTCTTTTATATTTTTCCTAATTCACATTTATGAATATTATGCTTATCTTTTTATGTAAATATCTTATACATACATACATACATATATATGATACACACACACACACACATATATATGTATGGTATTCAGCTTTGTTCAGGTATTTTCCCACGTCATTATAGTTGTGCTTTTAAAGTTGTAGCA
>BHFT01044547.1:0-34116 GCA_004320025.1 Laticauda laticaudata
CACACACACACTCCTTTTATCATTTCTGCTCCAATGGGTGCCACCAAATAGCTGATTTTGTCTGATTTTTTTTAAAAATTGGATTTGTACTTGCATAGGAGATTGCCAGAAAATCCATGGCTAGAATGGGAAATAGAAAATACATCCTGGAAGAAGTGGCAAACCACTTCCATATGACTGACAAGGAAACCGTATGTATGTATAAAGATGTATGTGTCATTAAATCATCAGGAATTCAGCTTGACTTGAAGAAGATCTTACTCTTATTATTGTTTCCATCACTTATTTAATGCCAATGCAGAATACAGAAATAAAACATCTTTTCTGCAGGAAACTTAAGGATTTTATACCTATTCTTTAAGAAATATGTTGCCCACTTTTAAATGAATGTCCAAGCTTCCTTTTACAGTCTCAGTGAATGACCACAAAACTCAGTGTTTCCTCATGTTAAAGCTATCAGAATATGAAGTTGTGAACAAAGATAATTTTTTCTAGATAATTATCTACACAAAGATAATTTTAAATGAGGGAAAATTTTAGGATTGTGATCTTTCAACTGGAACAAGGATATCTCTGGAGATCAGAGTAGCTTTAAACTCTAGTAGGATTCAAGAAGGCATTTACAATTCTTGTATAACTTTGGGGAATGAACATGTTTAGTTTCCTTGTAACATTGTCTGTGAAACATTGTAGTAATGTTCATTTTGTTTTGTCCCCCAGGGTAGCTGCCCAGGCAATTTGATCCTGCAAGGTTGCTGTTATTTGAGTTGCTTTGATTAACCAATGTCATCTATTGGGACCTGAAGAATATGCCTTTTCTGCAGCAGCTCCTGCATTCTGGCATATACTCATAATAAATTATTATTGGCCTTAATATCCTATTTTAGCCCAATTACTGTATTTGAAGCGTGAGCACTTAAATTCACATGCAGGCGGAGAGGATATAAGTCTCAGTAAACAAAATTTATTTACATTAAGTAAAAGAAGTGTAACATATCCTTTTTGTCTTTATGTGCAGACCATGTGCTACCATGTCAAGCTAAGCCAGGACCAAACAAACCATAGTATAACTAGGAATATGCAACTTTTCTGGGCTTTTCAGTGGGATGCTATGAATCCTTTCCCATAAAATAGAGGGTGGGAAAGAGACGAAACTACTTTTACATTTCCTTTAAATTAAATATAGTTCTTGTATTTAATCATTTTCCATTCTGCCTGGGGTATAAGCATGCATATATTTTATAATTTACTAACACATTTCAGAACTTGGACGGTACATATGGTCCTAAGGTCACTGGTTATACATTTCTGATTTAATATGACAGTCAGATGAAGTATGTTGAGTTGGAAATGCATAGTTCAGAGTGTTAAGTTCAAACTTTTTATAAATAGTATGCAACAGATCAACATTCTGACCTGTAGTAGAAGAGAATCTAATAGCCTCCTTTTTCTCTGCTCATATTTATTTATGAGCAATTTCCATCTTTCACATAAGGTAACCATTGTCTTCTTAATCCTGCAGAAGAAGTAACAGAGGCTTCAGTTTCTCAATAAATAAATAAAATTCTAGAGAACCAGGAAGGAACAGAAATAGAAGTAGGAAAATAGCTATCATGGCTTCTATAAATAGAATTATAGGTGTGGAAGATAAATACATAAAGACTCAAGTCCCTTAATTCTAGAGAGCCATGTACATTATTACAGTTTAATCTACCATTAATTTTACATTTAATACAGCAAATGTACGTGATTTTTCTGGTTAGAAGAAAAAATGTTATCGTTACACAAATTCCTTTTGTGAACTTAAAGATGCAAAGTTTTCTTTGTGTGGCTAAGGGAAACTGAGGCACAGTGAATTTAAGTGATGTGTTTTAAGTTGTTTAGTGGGCTCATTTCAGACAACAGGTCTCTTCATGGTTTGCACTAGACATTTTAAAATTAACACAGTGGCAACATTTGTGTTCCCATAAGCTATTTTTTCCCTTACCGTAAAAGCTTCTGTTTTTCTTCTTTATGTTTAGGCTCCTTAGAACAGGGGTCGCCAACCTTTGGGACCTCAGGGACCACCAAACTCATAATTCTAAATCCCACAGACCAGAGACCCTGGGAAATTCCCCAAAAAAGTCTGCAGGAAAATTTCCCACCCCGTTTTCCTACCGATCGATCATTCTTTATTTAAGATCACAGAATACCATCTCCAGCTCCGTTCTTAAGGGAAGAGAGGGAGAGAGAGACTTTTGGCTTCATGCAAGGAAAGCAGCAGAAGTCTTTCTTTCTCTCCCCCAAACTCCGCCAGAAATGAGTCTTTGTGAGACTTGTCGCACCAGCGTAGCCTCTTGAAGCAGGAGGCCTTGCAGGGTCCCAAAGACTCATTTCTGGCGGGTTTGGGGGAGAGAAAGAAAGACTTTTGCTGCTTTCCTTGTGTGTAGCCAAAAGCAGAAGAAGAAAGAAGTGTAAAGAAGCAGCCCAGTGGCCAGGCCAGGTGCATGGGGCAAGTCCCCCCCCGCCCTTTCCCACTTCCCCTCACTACCTTGTGTTGTTTGTAATGCAAGTGATGCAAGCCTTGTGTTCCTGTGGGCTATGTGGGTGGCGCAGCCTTGTGTTCCTGCAGAGTCTGGATTAATTGCTTTGGGGGTGACATTTCTCTGTGGACCACCAAAATTTTCTTATGGACCACCAGTGGTCCCCAGCCCACTGATTGGTGACCACTGGCTTAGAAGTTCCTAATGTGTTATATTTGAGCTGGATTTATTTGTAACTGGTGGCAGCAATTGTTTTTTCCTGTACCATAGTCTCTCTCACCTTTTAGGCTCTCCGGTGATTCATGATAATTCCTGATCTGAAGAAGCCCCACAGGATGACTTTCCCTAGGGAGTTTTCCCTCAGAATTTAATTATAACATGGAGAAAACCCATCATTGAATGAATGACTGGGCATACTCAGGCATGTCCTTGCTGATTTGATAAGTAACAAAGATTTAAAAAAGCCTAAAAATCCCCAATGAGAATGACACTGATCTTTAATTTCTGCAAGAGTGAATTTTTCCCTTATCAAATTGAAAGAAAATGAGAAAAAGGAGAGGGCACAATAAGCCCAAGAGTAATTCTAACTTCTTCTCCTGTGAACTTCCAACTAAAAAACAACAACTGAACAAACTATTATTGAGAACTGCTCCCCTGATTTTTTCATCTTCTCGAACATTGATAATTCAGAAGGTTTTAGAAATTATCAGATTCAGACATGAACTATCCAGACTACTGCTCTCAATGCACTGTAAAGCTGCCCTGAAAGCTTAAGAGAATATTGGGGGTCCATTTTATTCAGCAGAAGAGTGAGTAAAATGCAGAAATTGATTTATTCTACACAGAAATGAAGCAATTATACTTACTATTAAGTTTTTAAAGTGCATGTAAATTACAATGAAATAGCTTGCAAAAATATAAACCATCTTGTCAACATTGATACTAAACCAGTTTCTGAAAAGTTTCTGAAAATTGTTTGTTTTCCTGGATTCACTCCCATATACACACAAACACACATCCAAGTCAAGGGAGGAATTTATGAGCTTCTTTCTTTCGTAGTTCTCAGATGACATACCTGTCACAAGCAAAATGACCCCTTTCTATCAGCTGTTCTCCTTCGCCATTGGCTGCATTTGTTCGATGTTTCAACACCAGCAGCACTTGTTCAAAATCCTCATGTTGCTTCAGGAGACTCTGAGTTGAATCCATGTGATCCTGAAGGAAAGACCATAAGAGTTATGATATCCCCATATTAGTTCATGCCTATCTCCAGAACATGTGAATTCTCTGAAAGTTGAGCTAGCTGGGTAAGGGTAGTGTAACAGTAATCTAAGAATATTCACATCCCCCCCCAATTTAATTAGAATTCTTAACGATGATACTAGTTGGTGTGAACTGCTGCTGTTCTCCATTCGCATCATTAGTTATGAAGTTCTGAGACCACCTGAGTGGAATTTGTCTTTCCTGGTTGTACAAATATGGAGGCAAAGCTTAGGTTCCTGACCTTCAGTGGTATTATGCTACCAGTTTGGACCAGTTCAGCAAACCGGTTGTAAAAAAAAAGTCTCTCCCTGAGGGTTTTTTTTGTAAAGCAAGAACATATTTTATAAAATAGAGCATTTTGTGGCTCATTGTATGCTTTTTGTTGACTTAAAATGAATGGAAGACTTGCGATTATTTATATTTATTTGAGTGTTGGTTTGAAGTGATTAGTTCTCATTTTTAATTGTTATTGTAAGCAGTCTGGAGTGGTATGTAAGCTTTGTAAATACAGGTACTCCTTGACATACAACAGTTCATTTAGTGACAGTTCAAAGTTATAACATAAGTGAAAATAAATCTTATGACTGTTTTTCACACTTATGACTGCTGCAGCATTCCCATGGTAATGTGATCAAAATGTGGATGTTTGGCAACTGGTACATATTTATAATGGTTGCAGTATCCTGGGATGATGTGATCACCTTTTGGGACTTTCCAACAAGTAAAGTCAATGGGGAAGCCAGATTCACTTAACAACCATGTTACTAACTTAAATACCACAGTGATTCACTTAACAGCTATGGCAAGAAAGGTTGTAAAATGGGGCAAAATTAATTTAACAGCTGTCTCACATAACAACAGAAATTTTGGGCTCAGTTGCAGTTGTAAGTCCAGGACTACCTATAAATAAATTCCAGTCTAAATTTGAAATAAAACCATTAGTATTTACCCCAAGATTATCAGTGTGAAAAAAGGCCTCATGGCTGGAGATAGTAGCAATGATTGAATCAACTTCTTTGATGAATTTCTGTAATGCTATATTTTCCTGTAGCTTCTTCTGTTGCTTCATCCATAACTCGTCCAGGTCATTTCTTCCTTGAAAAATTCTGTGTATATGTTCACCAACATCAAGAGCTCCAATATTGGATGAACTATCTGCAACCTTCTCACCTAATTCTTGCAGCTGTTTAAATCTGTCAAAGATTCCAACACAATTGCATATATCACATCTTTCTTTTTATTTATTTATTATTCTCTGTTTGAATAATATCTACACATATTCATGTTTTAAGATTCAGAGTTACACAAGGTTTTCAGAGGCATAATTGATTAAATATATCTCTTCAATATTTGATTCTCAGATGGACAAGGATGATAGCATTCAATTGTTATTGTGGAATATACAGTTTTGTCCTGGTTCTTAAAATATTATGTTATTTTGGTTTAGAGAGTTCTATTAATTCATCCATTATAGATTGTAACCATCACATCCAACTTACTAAGGACTTAATTTTTCACATAAAGTCAACAATGGTAGCCAATAACTGTGATTTAGCCATGTTTGCAAACCCCACCTCTGCTTTTGGTGACTGAAATAATATGACTAGAATGAGTAATCACCTCTGGCAGTCCTTTTTTATTACTGTAATTATGGATTAAAACTGTCTGAATAGGTACTGCAGATTGTATCATGATCACTAATTGAGCAATTTTTATTGTTACTACATGGTCTTACAAGTACCTGTGATTCTGGCTGTGTATCTCTTTCAGCAAATCCTGATGTTCTTTCAAGAGCTGTTCTGCAGAGATCACATCTATGCACATCTCTTCACTTGTCAGTTTCTCCTTCATACCATCAATCCATAAGAGAAGTCTGTGGCTTTCTTGCAGAAAAGTTTGTTGATCCCTTGTTATCTGCAAAACCACCTTCTTCTCCCCTGCTTTTAACTTTAACATTAATAATAGATTCTCCATGTATTCTCCATGTTCTTTTATGGCATGACTCTCTGCAGGATTGGAATCTTGGATTCTGTGCAATGAAGCCAGAGACATATTCTTGAGTTAATTAATTCCAGATTATTAACCAAAGTTGAATTTCTCTGAAAAAATGTATGCCTGATATATTGAATACTGTTAATTCATTGATTTTGTTCCACATCTAAATATTATGTAATGCATACAATATGATATGATAAATTCCCATTATTTTGAAATTTGTGTAAATATATTTCCAGAAAATTAATTAGAATCTATGTTAGCATGTGTAGGGAAAATAAAATAAAAATGCATACAATGTTGAGCTAAGAGATATTAGCTGAAAGTTACTTCTAGTTATCATCTTGCTGAATGAAGGTCTGCCTTCCTGGATCACTTTATTAACTGAAAATATTAAATTGATATGAAATGTCTTATGTATTTAAGGAAATGATATGATCAGGAATAGTAGTAGAATACTCAATTCAAAGAGACCCAAGGTTAGTGCAGTGGTTAAAGAGCCAGAGTAGAAACTAGGGAACCATGACTTCTAGTCTTGCCTTAAGCCCATGTCACACTGCACCAACAGATGGAAAGAGGACGTAAAAAGTTAGAAAAAAGCTTGCCATACGTTGGAAAAAGCTGTGCACCTGTTATGTACTCACTGCATATGTGTTTCATATGCTCTATCCTTTGAGCATCCATCCACTGCGATTTCATCTGCTCAAGAAGTTTTGAGCTGCACAAAACTTTTTGAGCGGATGAACTTTCCGCTGTGTACGATGTAAATCCGTGACATACGAGCAACAAACGTTCTATGTCTGTTTATCATCCGTTAAACATCCGCTGTATCCTCTCTGCNGAAAACGGAAAGAGGGAGGAAACAAAAGGTACACGGAACGTCTACACAGCGTGAGTAGCACAGAAATAGAAAGGATGAGCAGTGAACGGTTTGCATCCTATATACATCCTCTAGCCTTCCTATGAACATCCCTTTAACATCCCTGCTACATACTACCCACGTCCATTCTTTTCTTTTCTTTTCCCTTCTGTTTATGCAAATTTTTGCCACTTTTTGGAGCGGATGACAACGGATGGAGCCACCCCCGAAAATTTCCTCATCCGCTGTGTCCTTTTTGCATACGTTTTGCATCCGTCGACCAGTGTGACCCAGCCTTAAGATCCCATTTACAACTCCCAAAAATTCTAGGGACACCATTCTTGGTGATTTTAAATGAATTTTTAAATAACCATTGAGACTTAAGACACCAACCTTGTCCCCAAAACACTCATATTCTACCAAACTCCTCAAAGATAAAAAAAAAAAAAGTCCACCCAGTCCAGTGCTGTCACAAAATCTCTAAGCATGTTCCAGCGGTCTTGAGGCAGAATAAGGGAAAAAATGGCTTATTTCAACCTTAAGCCAAGGTCTATAGGCATTATTGAAATTTATGCATAATTTCCCTGTCTCTTCTACATGGTTGCTTTTCCTGGATTTCCCTGAATTTTGAATCTCTTGGCTTTTGGACTACAAACTCTTTGGCGTAGGAAGTATTCTTATATATTTTGGCTTCATATAGAATAATGATGTGGAATTATTTCAACATGTTTCAATACGAGAAACCAGACTAGTAAGCAAGTTGGTAGGGATGTTCTAGCCCCTAAAAGCAATGACCCTTTGAAGAAATATCTTCTTTCCTCTCCCAAAAATGATTCAGGCAGAGGGTTCCAGTAGAAACTGCATGGATCACTTATTTATTCTTGGGTTTCAGTGGAAAGAAGTAAAATGTCATACATCATTCAGTGGTCTCTTTATAACCAGCCATGTTTCCAGTTGCTTCAAGATTATTAGTGGTTACTGGAGAAAATGGACTGTTGAGTGCTTTGGTCTGTGGGCCAGTTATTGGTACTGTTGGGCCTCTCGATAAGGAAATCTGCCTTGTATGTACAAAAATCATGAATTAAAAAATAATTGGATACAACAGAAAACTAAGTTGTAGTTCTTATAGAATTAAATGATTTAAAAGAGTAAAAGTCATCATTAAGAAGAGCTCTTTCAAAACCATGTGCTTTGACTATGATTGAAATGTAATGAAGTAATTCTTTGAAATCACAAATGCTTTTAAACAAGCCCACGTTAGTGCATTACTTGCCAGAAAATCTTGGCACATTTTAGTTATTAAACAATTGTGATTTAGATGGGATTTATTACTAAATAGAGGGAAGGGGATTTTCTGTGTGAAATTAAACTGCTTTGGCTGGGATGATTGGCTGGGATGATCTTTGTCTATTCAAAATGAAAAGAAAAGAAAGGCAGAGGCTTTATATGTATTTCTGCAAATGTGTGTATATATACAAGAGAAAGAGAGAAGCAGTGTAAATCATTGGATTTTGTGAATGATTAGTGAATACTGGATTTATGTGGAAGAGGGAAATCAAATATAATCTACTGGTAGTAATGAAACTATTTTGTTGGTGATAATGAGTTTCTGGTCATATGCCAAGTGGAGGTTGGAATATCTATTCTTAAATAAAAAATATGGAAGCCAATGTTCACTATAATCTATGTGTCAAAAGTCAGGTTTTTAGCATAGCAAGAGAAATCCAGATGCATGGCAAGATGAAAGGCTGTCATAGAAAAATCACAAAGGTTCATACATCATACTAAGCCATCTTGTTGACTGATTTGTTATTTAGCATGTTTTGTGAACTCTACTGCTGTGACCTATGACTTCATAAAGTCATAGGTCAGCTCCCTCACCAAACCATGATTAAACAAACCATACCTTTCCACACTGTGAAAATCTAGAAATTTTATTTCTAGCAATCAGGAGCCTAGAATTGAAGCATTTATTCAAAGTTCCAACTATGGCTCATCTGCAGATCATTATAGAAACTCTTCTAAAGTTTCCATTCTTGAACAAAGAGATAATTCAAGAAGCATCTCTACTCACTGTTTTCTTTTCCTTCTTAAATGTGTAGTTATACATTTGGCAGCCAACCTAACCTACTCCTTTGGCTGCACTCCCTAATATTGAGCGGGACCACTATTGTTTTCTTGGAAATGGAAGAGATAAGTGGTGGGATTCAGCTGATTTGCACCGGTTCAGGAAAACTGGTTGTTAAATTTCCCGCCTGCCCCACCCTTCTTGTCCCTCCCATCCCACTCACTCCTTATCATGCCTTGCCTGCCTTGGGCAGTGCCTAGACTCACATCCACGACATAGCTGTTGCTGCTCTCTGGTTCCCTTGCTTGCTAAACCATGCGGCTCAGATGATTTTGGCCTGGTGGTGAGCCTTCCATCACTGATCTCCGCTCCTCACCCAGCTGCCTTCTATGTAGCCACTCTTCACCTGGCCTGAGAAGGTAATGCTGACAGCAGGGGATGGAGCTCACCATGTTCATTCAAAGGGCTGTGGGGGGATGACACAATGAGGCTTGGCTGACTTTCAGGGGCAGGCTCTGGGGGGGAGGCCCAAGAGAAAGCGTCTGGTCCAGGCATGCACCATCCCAGTGTGGTGCTCTCCTTGAGGGTTGCTCGCCCGCTGCCCAGAAGTGGTGAGTTGCCCCGTCATGGGTTGGATACAGAATCCAAGTTGGAGGGAAGGATGAGCAGGCTGCAGCTGAGAGGCAGGCCCAAAAGGGACCAAGCCTTGCCATGTTGCCCCCGAGGCAGCCCTTTAGCCAAATGGACAGGTCTGGAGCGAGTCTCCAATACCATGGTATGCCACTTTCCACATTTAATTTTGGAGCTTCTCAGGTGAATGCAGCCCAGCATATTCAGGTCCAGTGGCACCTCCCCAACCAGTGATTCCTGCCACCACGTGAGCCAGCCAGTCCAGCCTGAGCCCACCAGGTGCTCCTGGCCAGTCTGCTGTGGACTGCAAGCAAAGGAATGATCACCCTCTGCCAGCTGGTCCTAGCCCACCCGCCTGGTCAGGATGTGGGAGTGCCTGGCCTCCCAGCATCCCCAGCCCTCTGGAACAGCAGCAGCAACAGCAGCAGCAGCAGCAGCAGTAGTAGCAGCAGCAGCTCTCCTTGCCCCAGAAACACTATAAGGCCCCTGCGACCTGATTTTGTGCTGCCTGGCTGCCTTGGGAGTGAGGTGAAATAAAGAGGCCAGCCGGCAGTCTGAAGCATCACTTGCTTTGCTGTCCCACCTCTACTCTTGCAAGTTTCACTGTCTTTTCTCTTGCCATGAGGCCCTACTATCTTTGAGACTGCAGCATCTCCCTAAATGAGAAAGCTGGCTGTAAGACGAGATGAGAAAGGGCAGCAGAGGTGGGAGAGCAAAGCAAGTGAGTGGATCTTTGCCTGCCAGCTGTCCTTTTTATTCCCCCTCACTCCCGAGGCACCCATTGGAGAAGAAGTGGCAGCACATGCCACACAATCTTTGAGCCTGCGGCTCAAATGGTGCTGTGGTGGCAATGGGGTAGCAGTGCAGGCAGGCCGAAGCAGCGGTAGCAGTGGCTGAAGCCTTAGTGTGCAGGAGCAAAGCACAACTTGCCTTTGCGCTGCCCATTCCACCTTTGTCATGGTACATTTGTGCCAGCTGGTGGCACCCAAAGCAGCCCTCGGTTCCCACTGCTTCAGCTTGGAGCTGGTCAGTCCTAGATTTGCTATCCATCTTAGCTAGGAATCTCAAATAAAGCTGAGAATGAATGCTTGTGCTATCCAGGTGCTGGATAGGCAGGCACAGGCCCCCTGTAAACTCCATCGTCTGCCTGGCTGAAGTTTTGCTTGCTGGAGCACCAGGACTCCTGATGACAGGATGGGATTTAGGGACTTAGCTTGGCCACCTGTTAGCTCCAGCCCCTCGGAAAAGGTTATCACGTGACTTTGGGACATTGTAAATGTCGTAAGTATAAGTCAGTTGCCATCTGAATTTTGGTCATATGACATGGAGATACTACAATAGTTTTAAGTGTGAAAAATGGTCACAAGCCATTTTTTGCAGTGCTGTTGTAACTTTGAATGGTCACCTAATGAATTGCTGTAAGTTGAAGACGACCTGTACAATAAAATATATTTTCTCTTTTTACTGATGGATTAGGAACCCTTAGGGATTGTATTTGGTGGTGAGACAGAATTGATTGACAAGATTATAAGATATACATATAAAATATCTCCCCCTTTCATCTCCCACATATATATTGGTATTTTACCATTTGCATGATACAGCTGCTGAGTGTTGTTTATCTGCCTGAAGGAAACTTAACATGTTTAGATTTTTACTGTAAATCCATTGAAAAAGACCATTTTTTCAAACCATTGGGAAAGACATCTGTTTTTAATCATAAATTACTTTAATGTGATCTCTGTATTTTCCAACAAAATCTGATGTCTAATTGTTAGTTTTTGCATTAAATAAAACTAGGCAAGCCCCTTTGAAGTTATTATAAATGCTGTGCAGTTAAGGCTGATTCTTGGAAAATAAATCACAAAAAAGAAGAAGCATGCAGCTTCTAAAGAAGATGCACTTATAGTGATTATATGCTTGAAAGATAAAATCAAGGGTGGGGAATTTTTCCATTTAGTTCTAGCCTGTGACCTTTCTCCATATGTCATTAAATCTTGTTTCTGCATTGCTCTTTAATTTAAAAATGTTCCAAATCTACATTTACATTTTGACTTTGGGGAAGATCTCATTGGATCCTTATATATTTTCTGATATTCTTTCTATGCACTTTGGATGTGCATGCCTGTGAGGAAGAGGGGAAGAAAGATTTATAGGTTTACAGTGTGAAAAACTACTCCACTGTTCCTTGGAATTTAAAAAAAGTCCAATTTCTATATAGTTAGAATAGGCTTAAAGGAATGTCATAAAGATCAGTGCATGGAAATACATGTGTGGGTGGAATATTAAGGAAATATTTATATTTGGTTTCATGAATTGCCTCCTTTTTTAAACATTTTATTGTACTGTTTATCGTTATTGTAAAATGTTAACAAATGCAGCCAATCCTCCACTAATGATCACAAATGGAATCAGAATTTCCATTGCTAAGCCAGGTGGTGGTTGAATGATTTGTGTCTGATTTCATTACCTTTTTTTCCCCATGGTTGTTAAGCAAATCAGTGCAGTTGTTAAGTAAATCACATGGTCATTAAGCAAATCTGGATTCTCCACTGACTTTGCTTGACAGAAGTCAGCTGGAGCGGGTGGCTGTGATGTAGCATTCTGGATTTTGGTCCAAAATTCTGAGTTTTGGTCCAGACCAAAACCCAGAATGCTACATCACAGCCACCTGCTCAGGATATCACATCAGAAAACTCAAGAAATTACACTGCAAGAACTCAAGAAGTTGCAACACAGCAAACGACCCAAGAAATCACAGCACAAGACCAAGGATACCACAGCAATAAAACTCACAAGGTCATCACACAACCCATGACGCAAGCTGTTAAAACATGGGAGGCTAATGGAAAAAAGATCACTACAAAACAAACAACCCAAGAGATTACAGCACAAGATCCAGGATATTTCCACAACAAAACTCACAAGGCCATCACACAGCCCATTATACCAACATCAACTCCATCACCAACATTAGGCAGCATCATCACACTGCTTGCACTGACACAAAGCAGAAAGCACTAGCTGAGATGGTGAGTGGGACCTCACGAAACGTCACCAATCTACACGGGAAAAGACCCGAACATACCTAGACCTACATACCTGTACCTTGTGAAAATCTATGAATATACTGTATATATTATATTATATATATGGATCTTTGGTTGTTCAGGTTTTCTCCTGCGTAAATATTGGAGTATCTAGGCAACGTTTTGTGAAGTTCTCATTCATCATCTTCAGGCTTGTTTCTTCGGCTCTGTGCTTCTCAGTAGTAATGTGAGCTTGCAGCTGTTCTCCCTTTTAACTGCTATGGGGGTGTGACTTGATTGTGGGGCTGTTGCTGTGGTTTTGATTGGTGGGGGTGTGTTCTCATTGGTTGGATTTTGGCTGTGTTCTGATTGGTGGGGGGTTGGCTGTGTTCCCACCTAATCCCAAAAGAAACCCCAACAAAAGCCAAGACAGAGAACAAGAGATGGCAAGCCCTCCTCCATATATAAAAGGCACTACAGACAAAATCAGCAAGATCCCCAAAAACACAACATTAAACAGCATTCTGCACAAACAGAAAAATACCCACCATCCTAAGAAACCCTAAAGACAAAATCGAGTTAGAAACCAAGGAGTATACGAAATCCCCTGCCACTGCCTCCCCACCACATACATCGGACAAACTAACAGAAGATAAGTGCACACACTATTGAAGAACACAAGAACTCAATCAAAAAAGAACTGACTTTTCCCTGGTCCAAACCCTCAAAGCCACAGACATTGAAATTGACTTAAAAATACCAGAACTATCACCAAAACCAACACTTCAACAACAGAATAATCAGAGAAGCCATAGAGATAGAAAAACGCCCACACTGCATGAATAAACAAGATGATACTTCTCGCCTACCAACCATTTGGAAACCTGCCTCATTAATAAACGAGTACCTAACATGAAGAATGACACCAGACCCACACCCAGGATGCACAAAAGATGCTACCACCACACTTCCACGTAGAAAAAGTCTCACACCACACACAGAAAGATGAGACACGACCGTGGACCAGAAGCCATACTGAGCTGCACCACTACCCGCTTCAAACCCCTCTGACCATACAAGAAGCGAACTGACACCACCACGAAGATGTGTGCACGACCCACGAACGCAAAGCCAAACACAGGATCACAGCTCACCAGCTCAAATCCCCAGCAACTAAGACTAACCTGAGCACAACCAAGCCCCCACCTGAACAGAACACACCCACAGCCAATCAGAACACAGCCAACCCCCCCTACCAATCAGAATACAGCCATACCCCCAACCATGAGAACACACCCCCACCCAATCAAAACACAGCCAAGCCCCCACCCAATCAAGTCACACCCCACTAGCAGTTAAAAGGAAGAAGCAGCTGCAAGCTCACATTACTCTGAGAAGCACAGAGCCAAAGAACAGAAGCCTGAAGATGATGAATGAGACTTTCATGAAACGTTGCCTAGATACTTCCAATTCTACGCGGGAGAAAAACTCGAACAACCCAAAGATCACATACAAATACCCGCAAAACCTCAGAAAATATATATATATTATATATATGTGTATGTATAAAGTTGTAGCAACGTTTCAGCAGAATCTCATCTGCCATCATCAGGCTTCTGTATAGAGTTTGTATGTTGATGTCTGATGATGGCAGATGATAGATTCCTGCTGAAACGTTGCTACAACTTTAAAAGCACTACAATGACGTGGGATAATACCCAAAGGAAGCTGAACAGCACACATGTAAGTACCCTCTGACCATAAGGTAACTCTGAGCAGCTTACAGATATAAAAAATACATCTCCCTAGAAACAATAAATTAAAAACAGGATTAAAATCCAGGACACATGGGGAGGATGTGGACAGAATGGGATCTATTATTGCTCAATTAACCACCTCTGTGTGCTGTTCCTCCATTGGGGCCATAGGCCAACTGGCAGAATGAGGTCTTTAGGCCCTTATGAAAAGATAAGGGGATTGGGGCCAACCTTGCTCTGGGGCAGGGAGGACAAGATGTTTCAGAGGGCAGGAGCAAGAGTCCTTCTCCGCAACCCACTGCTGGAATAATTGGACTGATGGAACTCATAGCATATACTCATAGCATATAGGCTGCATCTGCCTATATGAACAGAAAAGGCCAATCCCAGTGGGATGACCTTATTTATATCAAGTAATCTTATTTAATGTAAAGAAGAGAAGATTTAAGAGATATGTGATAAGTCGGGACAAGGCACGAAGGCAACAAAACTAGCTATAATTCAAACTCTCCTTTATTGCTCCAGTTGCCCTGAAAAGCTTCCATGTTTATGGCAAGTCTCAGAGCAAAGTGCTCTCTCTCACACACCATCTCTCTCACATACCATCTGGCTGCAGGTTGTCCAGCAAAACATTGTTAGCAAGTGTTTTGTTAGGCTTCAAAGCAAGAAATACAGCAAGGCAAGGAACAAGGTAATAAATCCACAAAGCAAGGAACAAGACAATGAGTCCACGAAGTAAGGAATAAGGCAATGAGTCCACAAAACAAAGAAGACAAGAAGTCCTGCAAACTCCAGACAATCGGCAATGGCATATAAAACTCAATTAATTCCATTTTTGTTCATGACAAACACTCTCTTCATGGCGTCTCCTTAAGTCTCAGTTTCCAGTGTGCCTTGTGAAGAGGGGCAAGGAGCTCTCCTCTTGAGTTGTCAGGTTGGCCTGTACTGTTCCCACCTCCTCTCCACTCTCCATGCTCAGGAATCAGGAAGGGGCAGTCTTTGCTCATTGCCTGAGCTCTGTTGCTCCTCATTTACACTGCCTGTCCTCTTTCGGTCATCCTGCCCCTGTTTCTCCCTGTTGACAAGCCATCCCAAGCCCAAGTGGGCTGCCTTGTCCTGTTCCTTCCCGCATTCCTCCGAAACCATCGAGGTTGCCCCCTCGATCTCCCTTAGTCCCAGCTCTGACTCATCTTCCACGGATTCAGTTCTGACAGGAGCATGACAGGAATTTTATCAACCTTCCAGGACTTAAAAGGCCGATCCACTGGTGCAGACAAAGTTTGTTCCAGTGAATTTAAAAAAACAGAACCACATAGAAGGGTCTCATAAGATGATAGATTTTGGTCGACATTGTAAGAAAATTCTTATGATGATGCAGATGGACTTAAAGGGATGGTAGGATCTTCACTAAATACAGCAGGTGTAACCAAAGTGATGCCCATGGGCAAGTGATGCCTTTCTTTGGCATGCACTATCAAGGCTCTGGGAGTTTTTGGATGTCTTTCCCAGTTTTAAGACATCTTGTTTTAAAAGGAAATGTTAGATATTATTAGTTGCTTGAAGTATCTTAAAGGGATTTTGCTTTTGCTGGCTTTTCAGAAAACTGTCTCTCTACCACCACAGATATAGTGAACATGCATAACATGTATTCAATAAATCTAAGGAGAACTTGATTAGATTCATCTTACACATTTCCCAAACATTGTACTAGAGCTCATATACATTAGAGTAAATCTAGAAACAGTAGCACTGCTAGGACTCTAGAGATCAGTTTTACTGGAACATTTCACAAGATAAATATAAAGCACCATGCAGTAGACTTTCTGAAGAAAAGCAACTGCTTATAGTTTAATAATATTTTTATTAGTTTGTTTTATAGTTAAGTCCCTGGAGATACAAATCTCAAAAAGAAAAAAAACTAAGGCCTTTCTCAGGGTTTCTGTTTTTTAAAAAGTCATAAAACATAATTTGCTGAACTTTTCAAAGGAATGGAAGTTTTTTTTTTTTTTGAATAAAAGTGATATAAGTGAAATTTTCCATGAAATGCTTCATTTTATTGAAAACATTTTATAATAGCTTGTACAAATAGGATTGTTGTTAAATTTAATAGTGTACCAAAAAGAAAAACTCACAGAAAATTCTTCTTATATGTGGATTTCTTATATGTATTTCCAGGAGAGGCCTGGTGATTTTCAATGTGTAAAATAAAATTAAACTAATTGTGTTGGCATACAATCCACTAACCACAGCTTTTGGTGTGTATACCAGCTCTGCTTAGATCTTCATTTCATTCAGTTATGCCAAGAATACAGTACAGAATTACTAATTCATTTTTAAATCCTGAATAAATTAATGTAACTGGGCTTGCAGGCAAAAACCACATAGAGTTGTAAGTCTTTGGATTCTAATGAAGTTCACCCCATTTGCTTTTATTGTGTTAATATCATAGTTTATGCAGCACATTCATGCAGCTTAGTAACTTTGATTTTCAAGGAATCAAATGTAAGGATAGATTCCTGAAGTTGGACAGTAAGGAAACTTCTTGTTACTAGAATATCCATTTACATATTGTCAAAAAGAATGAAAGTCATGGAAATCCTATGGTGACTTGGTAGTACTCATAACCTATTAGCCTTTTTCATAAGGTAGTAATTATTAAGAAAAGTGAATAAGATATTGTTCTGTATGTTGTCCTGAGCTTGGAAGGAAATGCAAATTTGTTAATGTATTAACAAATTAATAAATACTACAAAAGAGATAGTGGGTTAAATATATCAGAAACAGGGAAGGCAGATACTTTGCTCCACTACATTTCTATTTGCTGCCCAATTTATACCATGCCTTCAACAAATCTGATTGTACGGCATACAGCTGTAAAATATCTGGATGACCACTAGAGAGCAACAATATACAAGTGGTTTGTCACTGACCTCTTCTGGGGTGATGATGGTGATATTTTACTTCTCAAGCTAATTTACCACTCTAGAATGCCCTGATACTTTCCCATCAGAACACTGATTCCGCTTAACATTTTAAAGATATTGTCTAGATATTAAATATTTTTGATAAAACTAGGAAAGTACCACATGATTTCCATTTATCAGACCTTGTTGTCCGCAATGAGCAAATAGTCTGATCAGTATAAGACAGACTCCTATGTTTTGAATGGCATGAGCAGTTCTAAGCATCCCTAGGATGACACATGTAACACTTCTGCTACTTGAGTTACACAGGATTCTGTTTGTTTCCATATCTAATTTAAGGTGTTGTTAACAGCTTTAAAGCCCTCATGGCATGGGACCAGGGTATTTGTCCCAATTATATCGACATGTCCCACCCAGTCAAGCAGTGAAGCAATGCTGTGAATCCTGTCAGTGAAAGAAATTCAACTGGTGGAATCTAAGAAGAGCATCTTCTCTGCTGTTGACACCATCCTTTGGACCATCTAATTCCAGAGCCAAGAAGCCCTTACTCTTCTGGTTTTCCAGTGTTAAGACCTGGTTCTGACACTTAGTACAGGAGTCTAAGAGTGAATGCGATGCAACCTTGGAGATGGCTGGTGGCTTGATCACAATTTTTCCGACTTGTTAATCTTTTAGCCTTTAAGTTTTTTAACTTTAATTTTCATATTTAACTTTTGAATTTTAACCTTTGTAATTTTGTTTTTAACAGTCCATCGACATGGCACACATTGATCCACCAAGGCTGTCAGACATTTGAAGACAGAAGAACAACCATACCGCAAGAGAAGCAAGCACTCCATAAAGCCAGAGCTGCAAATGCTACAACAATGGTGCCCACAGATTCAGCAGAACATTTTGTGCCCATATAGGCCTTACCAGCCACCTGCAGACACACTGTGGACAGCCTACAACCTATTAGATGTCAAAGTCCTCTTCAAACACGATGGATGAACAGCATCATTTAATAGTGTTTTAGTTGTTTTATATTGTTTTACTATGTTATTTCTAAACAGCCCTGAATCACAATAGTTTTCTCCACTATCTAAGGAAATATGGCTTTTACAAAAAGAAAGGAAGAAAGGAATACAATTTAAGGAAAATATATTGGTTTATAACTATGTATACCATTTTACTTTTGCCTAAAAGTAGAACAGCAGCCATATATGAATTTCAAATTTGGAATGTGTTGCTTTGTATTGTAAACTGTGCTTCAATTTTGTGGTAATGGCTGTTATTTGTGATGATAGTACATTACCTCTAATATGCATGGTAATTTTCCAGCTCATAGGCAATACAAGGAAAAGGATGTTATTGTTCTTAAGCCTTATTTGGGGGCTTCCCATAAGCTATATTACAAAAAAACAATGAAATTATAGATGGACCTGGATTTAAACTAGCAAAGTTTTTCTTGGAAAATTCTTTAGAATTTGGATACTGAAAAGAGAAGAGATCAATGGCTTCATTTAAATAAATTCATTTATTCAAATGGCATTGTTACAGTTTAGCATAAATGGGCACTGAATATATTTAATTTTGAAATGGCAGAAATAATCTTGAATCATTTCCCTGTTGCACTGTTTGACTTCAAAGAAAATATTTTGATGACGTATCTGTCCAATTTTCATGAAAAAAGGCCTATTTCACAATTCAGCAGCTTAAAACGTTGAAGCAAAAACACCACATTTAAAACCACATGCATTGAATTCAAAATAAGTTTGCAAGCAATTAGTCACACTCCAATTTTGCCAATACCATGGAAACCAAATAACTAATACTAAACATTTTATCTTTGATTTATTATGTGCACATATGGCATGCAATGATTTCTGGAACCTCAACACAATGAATATTTCACTTGAGAGTTCTTCAGACAATCTAACCATATAATGCTTCATTTGCACTAGTTATTTTCTTGTCCTGAGTTGGACAGGATATGCATTTGCCCACTGTCTCCATGATGGTTTCTCCCCAGTTTTCAGGCTTGATTATGTTTCCTGGAAAATCTATGATACAGCAAGTACCATTCTGTTGAGCCTGCTATTTACCATGGCATCTCCCTGGTTCTTTGTGTATCCTTGCATCCATCTACATTGGGCAAACTTTCTGTGTGGTATCTTATTGAGAAGTTACTTAGAAAAGAGGACAGTTTCGATGCTAATTGGATATAGTGCTAATCAGAAAAGGGAAGGGTATCAAATGCTGAATTGGCAAAAATTCTGTGGTGTGTGTGTATGTGTGCTTGAGTGTCTTTGTATGTGTGTGCAGATACAGTATTAAGATACAGTGGAGTTTTGAAAGCTTAAGGTGATTCTGCTAATATCAGACAGTATTCTGGGGAGAAAGACTAGGCAATGCAGGTAGTAATAGCAATAGTATTCAAACTTATATACCATTCATTGTGCTTTACAGCAGTCTCTAAGCAGTCAGCACATTGTCCCCAACAATCCAGTTTCTTATTTTACTGACGTTAGATGGATGGAAGACTGAGTCAATCTTGAGCCGGCTAGGATTGCAATTCTGACAATGAGTTGAATTAGCCTGCAATACTGCATACTAATCTATGCCGTCATGGCTCCTACATAAAGGTGCTATAATGGTTTATGTGGCCTTCAAAAGCCAACACAGATTAAATGGTACAGTGGCTGATTTGACTATGTCCTGCAGTTTCTATCTTAATTAGAATAGAATAGAATAGAATAGAATAGAATAGAATAGAATAGAATAGAATAGAATAACAGTGTTGGAAGGGACCTTGGAGCAGGGGTGGGATTTAAATTTTTAACCAGTTCTTTGGACATGGCTTAGGTGGTGGGCGTGGCTTGGTGGTCATGTGACTGGGTAGACATGGCTTGGGGGTCATGTTATTGGCTGGNCTTTGAATGGTCACTCCACACAAGCAAAGTACCAGCAAAGGAGGGGGGAAAAACTCCAGAGAAGTTCCTGAGACAGGAAGTCTGGTCCTGCCAAGAATGTAATAAGAGTTAACGTAGAGGCAGTTTCTGTAAGCAACACTAGAATGTTTCCTTCCTGCCTTCCTTACAGGATTAGGCCAGTAATTTCTTCTAACAACCGGTTCTCCGAACTGCTTAGAATGTTAACAACCGGTTCTAACGAATAGGTGCGAACTGGTAGAATCCCACCCCTGCCTTAGAGGCCTTCTAGTCCAACCCCCTACTCAGTCAGGAAACTATACCATTTCAGACAAATAGTTGACCAATATCTTCTTAAAAGCTTCCAGTGCTGGAACATTCACAACTTCTGAAGGCAAATCGTTCCACTGTTTAATTGTTCTAACTGTCCAGAAATTTCTTTTTAGTTCTAGATTGCTTCTCTCCTTTATTAGTTTCCATCCACTGTTTCTTGTCCTGTCTTCAGGTGCTTTGGAGAATAAAGTTACTCCCTCTTCTTTGTGGCAGTCCCTGAGATATTGGAACACTGCTATCATGTCACCCCTAGTTCTTCTTTTCATTAAACTAGACATACCCAATTGTACCAATTGTTCTTTATATGTTTAGAGTCTTCAGTCCCCCAATCATCATCATTGCTCTTCTTTCTAAAGTCTCAACATCTTTTTTTACATCATGGTGATAAAAACTGGATGTAGTACTCCAAGTCTGGCCATAAAAAGACATTATAAAGTGGTATTAACATATCACATGTTTTTTGAAAAAGATAAGGTATTAAATCTAACATGATTATATTACTAAGATTTTCTGGGATTAAATCAGTTTTACTCCTGAACACTGCTCGAACAAGTCCATGTAATTTTCATGGCAATATATATATTTTTGGAAATGCACCCTTACCTTTTTCCGAGCCTGAAGAAGGAGTACTGGCCCAAAGTCACCTAGCTGACTTCATGGTTGAAGCAAAACTCCCATTCTTTCATGTTTTAGCCCAGTGCTTTTAACCAGGATTTTCAAACTGGCTGTCAAGTTTAATTTAAAACTTTTCCTCACATCTTTCTTTTCAAAATAGCAATTCTGTTTTTGATTCTTCCCACTCCTATCTTTTCTCTTTCTGTCTGCTACTGGTCTCCTAAAGAATTACACTATAGGAATGGAAAAGCTAGGTTGGTATGAAAGGAAGACAGATAGCCTGAAGTAAAAGCTAGCAAAATACAATACATGCAATACATACAATACATGTAATTCAAGCAACCGTTTCTTCAAACCAACCGACATAGATATCAAGTTGCCACTGCAAACAAACTGCGAAGAACCTTCTTCAACCACATTCAAACTTTTTCAGGAGAGAAAAAGAAAGAGATTCTTACATGCACAATTCAAGAGGCATCACCTGGAAGGAAGCTTCCCTGGAGAGCAGTAGGCAAGTAGGCTCTCTGCTGAATTAAGATTAAATTAACCTATTCTAATTATTACCTGCTTTTAAGGCTATTTTTCTATCATATCTTAGACTTCAAATTTTTATTTATTTTTAAACCCTTTACATTTTTGATATTTTTACAGTGTGATTACTAATCCACTTTTAGTTATATTTCAGCTATGCTTTAGCTGAATTTATAAAGAAAAGCCCGAGCTGGGCCTCAGCTATAGGAGGGCCTTGCTGCTGCTTCTTTGTTGTTGTTCTACACATCTTACTCCTTCAGCTGGAAGTCTAGCAATGCCTAGCTTGATGTGATTTCTATTATAATACTTTATTCCTATATTTATCCACTTATTTTTATTATTTTATCATTTTTATTTACTCATGTTTTCCCTGCTCTGTCGGGAGGTAGGTCCCTTCGTATATTTTGTGAGGAGCTTCTGCCACTGTTTGCATTAGGACTCATTTCTTCTCCACTTCCCATCTTCCTTTTCCTTTCTGGATTAAGGACTTGTTCAAGTGACTAGACCCTATGCTATATTACATATGCTCTCCTTTATTGGCTACTTAATATAAATGAAGATAAGGGAAAAGGAACAGATCTCCTCACTGACCGGTTCCTCACTTCCTTGAAGCAATCCAAGATTGAGGACTTTGTTTTAGCTCGCCTTTTGGTTGACCCAACAGCTCCTGCTCCCTTTTGTCCTGGCTGCTGCTGGTTTTGTCGGCGATCTTCCGATGGTTGAGGGCATTGTCCCCCGAGTTGAGAACAAGGCTTAATCTAAAACTACGGCCTAACAATCTTAAATGAGCCCACCCCTTAACAGAACTTTGCTCAGCAATGTTTCTTGGTCGCAGAAAATACAGCGAGCATTCAGCTTCCTGTTTGATAAAATATAAGTACTTTATACTACTTAGTTTTCCTGGACTACCAATGGGTGCCCTGGATGACCGTTTGGCAGCCCTGATGTGGCGGCAGGGTCTCTCTGCCAACTCAAGCAACCAAAGCAATGGCTAATGGAATCCGCTACCATGACGTTTGAACTTTCATCTTTTGACACAAACGTCGCCTGATCTTAGCAGTCATTAAACAGGTGGCCCTCTCATTAATTCCCATTAATGGCAATTTACCTTCACTGGGGATCAAACACAAGCTGGTGAGGGGCCATATATTATAGTTATTGGGGCTAAAAGTTATGATTTGAAGAAGGTTAATCTTTTACCGGCCCTCCTGAACACTGCATCTCAAGTTTGCTACTCAAGTTTGACAACTCTACCCCCAAAATATGATTGGGTTTAAACTGGGCTGTGGCCACACTTGGACCACTGCTTTGTCTTAGCACATATACTACCATACACAGGTAGCAAACTTTTTACTACTGCTTTTATTGACCTGTCATCTCTGTACACATTTCATTTAAACCATCTTTTAAACACAGTTCCAACAGGGCTTCTTGGGCCAGCTCGGAAATGGCCGGTTAACTGTCTAAATCTTGGGTGTAATCACCACAGACTCCCGCCCCCTGTTTTATGGTTTTCATCCCTAATTTTGGGCCTTGCGCTCCTGCAGCGGGTTCCTCAAACCTGGCCCGCAGTGCAAGGCCAATAAATAGGTTAAATTCAGCAACTGAGGAGCATTATCATTATGCAAAGTCACCATCCACTCTGCCGTATTCCCTCCAGAGCCCTGGTAAACACCCTCACTTGGCTGCTTCCTGAGGGAGAAATCCTCCCATAACTGCCTCCATATGGCTCCAAACTTGAGCTAGGAAAAATCCGCAAGGCTTTAGGGATCCCCTCCGTATTTTACTTCTAACGGAGGCAGCCTAGGAGCTCCTACGCTCTTCTAGGAATTCCACTCCCGCTGAAGGCCCCCGGGCTGCTGCTGGATCGGGTTGATTTAAGGAAGGGAGCTCTCTGCTTCTCTCCTGTGCTGGGGCTTTTTTCCCTCCCCCTTCATACTTTGTGAAGCTGAGGTTGTTCAACATAGGCCTTCATTCAGGAGTCCTCCTTGAATCCAGCAAGAGTTCCCTCTTTTCCTTCTCTTGCCAAGGCTTCCTCTTTTCCACACTGGCAGGTAGTTGTGTCTCTCAGGGGGGGGGGTGCCTCCCTCCGGATCTTTCCAACCAACCCCACTGACCATCTGGGCTCACATTGATCCTCTTCCAGACTGAGCTTTCTGCTAAGCGCTTGGCCTTCCTGCACCGCCAAGATCTTTGCCCCTCCAATGGCTCCCGGATCTCTTGGTCCTAATTTGAAGATGACATGATGTCCAGAGCCCCCTCAGCAAGAAAATTGGGTATTCTTCTCCGGGTGGGCAGGTGGTTGAATTTAAGCATTAATGTCAGGCGGCGCTTCCATTCAAAATCCAGGAAAGAAATTACTTAGACTCTTTAAGTTTAGAGAAAAAGATAATCTTTTTACTGAAAGTGAAGTGGTAGCTAACCAAAGATTCTGAATCTGGGGCAAATCAGGCCGCAATTCAGCATATAGAAAAGTGATGGAAATGTTCCTACCCCATAGTTCAAATGACAGTTTTTTCCTTCCATTAGAAGTTGCTGGATATGATCATTGTGGGCATCTTCAGGTGATGATGAGGCCCTCTGTCGTGGACCTTGGCATATTTTGATAACGGGGTTGCAGTTTGCGCAGAGAGAAGAGCTAAGCAAGAAATAGAAACGCTACTCTAGATTATGCTCCCCCCTCCATTTATACAAACAGATGAATGTAACACCGTCCAAGCTCACTTCCCCAACTTATTCTACCTCCCCCCATTAACTTTATGGCCAGTCGAAAAGGATGCAGAGCAATAGCAAGAAGATGCTTGAAGGTCAGACCTAAAGTCAGCATTTGAACTCAGTCCCTACAGACCTGTTTGTGGCCAAAAGTGCTTCAAAGTTCTATCGATAGACATCTTCTGTTCCTATTAGATCTTGTATAACCAGACCTTAGTCAGGTCAGGTGTGGTCTGTAAAAGGGAGAACTTTCAAAATCCTTCCCGATCAAGAATGGAGGAAGGCAGCGTTGTGGTTTGGCTCTCTTTTGTTTATATTTATTCTCATCTGACTTGGCCTTTCACATTGACCGTATTGATCCCAATGCCCCTAAGTTGTCACTACGAAGATCCCGCTTCTTCCTTTATGCTGACTGTTGCCAGCTCTCCTTCATTGTCAAGGCCAGGTCTGAAAAGAAAAGATTACTTTTTTTTGCAATTTGGGTCCTAGCTGTCTGAGAACCACATTGCTCTATTTAAATTCGACAAATTCCGATAGTATTGGTGTTCGCTTTAAGAGCCCAAAAATTGTATACTGGGATAATCATGGTAATGCTGTTAAGCAGGTTTTTCATTTTAAGTATTTAGGTATTCAATTTCAGACAACACTGGTGCTTGACTAGACATCAAACCCAAGTGGCTGAACTCAGCTCCTGTAGTCCACCAGCAGATAGTTTAAGATTTTTTTATACCGCAGAGGAGGCAGTTTATTCTTCTGCTCTGCATATTTTACAACCAAATTTGGCTCAAATTCTTTAAGGAATTCCCATCATGGATACGGGGCTTTCAAGGATTGTTATTGCAAAGAACCGGGCCTGTCTTTTTTTTAGAAAACTCGGGGTCTCCTCCTGGGTGGTTTTGCTCCGATGGTCCTGGAGCTGGGCACTTCCATCGTCAAATGTATGGCGTGGATTAACACCTTTAAGTAGTAGTTTTCGGGTGCTCTTTTATGGCAGTTCCTGGTAGCTACCTGCTTCCCTGGTGTTTGATGGACTCTCGTATTTCTCGTTTTGGAGCGGGAGCTGATGAAGAAATTATACCCCTGGCGCCCCCCCTAGGGGTTTTTTTTTTTACGGGGATGCCCTGGGAATTATGGCCTTAGGATGCCAATTTAGGGTAGTTCAACGCTTTTGGACATTGATTTTGGCAATATCTACAAGCCTAGAAGCTTACAAACACTTGCTTCCCTCTGATCTTCAGGCCAATTTTAATAATTACAGACTGGAGGATGGCTTTCCTAATTTTACACTCCTCACCATTCCCAGTATGAAGAGCTTTTTTCCCTGCTCGCTTTTAATGTTCTGCCCTCAGCACTACTGATGGGTGATTTAGAGGCTCCCGATGAACAAGTGGCTATGCCCCTGTGATAAAGAGCTGAGTTGAAACTGTTGGAGCATGTCCTTTTATATTGCCTATGTATAACACAGGAAGATCTAAGTTTACTGTCTCTCCTTGAAACAGATCCTTCTAGAACGCCATGTTATAATTTGTTCTTATATTGTCTGGGGGATGCTCCATCATATAATCACTTTGTTTGGTTTCCAAAATTTTTTTTTAAGCAGCTGTAACCATTTCAGAGGAGAACGCTGTATTCCCCTTGTCAAAGTTGTGGTGACCAGTTTGTTCATGATTAATTTCCATGTTCTTCTTTTGTTGTACTTGTGTTTTGGTCTGTGACCGTAAATAAATTATTATTATTATTATTATTATTTATTATTAAATTATTATTATTATTAATTATTATTATTATTATTATTATTACTATTATTATTGTTGTTGTGTTGTTGTTAGTTTAAAAAATAAACTGCCCCCTTAAAAAAAGGTCAGACCGTTTTTTTTTTATTCTTGTTGCTTGAATTAGTTCTTTACTTTGAATTGTTTTTCACATGATTTAATTTTTTTTTTTTATATGTATCTAAAATTTCAACATAAAAATTATATAAAAACACAAAATCCTCAATGTAAGCTTTGTGTGCATTTCTTTTAATTGAATGATTATTTTTAGAAAACTCAATGAATCTTTGCACAATGAAAGTTAATCCTCTTTTTTTGTAATTTACTTCAATGGGAAATTTCTCTCATGTAATGAGGAAAATTTTTCCTGTGACCCCATGGTGGTAAGGATAGTTGAGAGAGAGAGAGAGCAGAGAGAGACAGAGAGAGAGACAGACAGAGAAGAAGAGGAGAGAGAGAGAGAGATGGATAGAACAGACAGACAAACAAACAGACAAACAGACAAAGAGGCACAATATCACGCTTATCTTTTTTCAGCCTGCCTTGAAGAAGTAATTTGCAAACTAGAGTGGGCAAAAAAATGGAATAAAAATCAATGGCACCTATTTAAATACTTAACATTTGCAGATGATGTTCTTTTCGTCGAAGACCTAAAAGAGCTACAAAGAACACATACAAGAGCTGCAGCAAAACAGGAAGATCATTTGGCTTAAAATTAAACCTTGAAAAAGAGCTAGGTTTATGTTTAAGTAGATTCACGAAAGAAACAAAATCTTATATCTTAAGAATGAACGAGATGTAGTAGACCACTACATTTACCTTGGCCAATGATTTTTCAGTGGAAAAGTGATATTATAAGGAAATTGGTGTGTTAAATGTGGTTGGCAAGATAAGCGTAATTTTCAAGAACAATTCTTCCCCTATCCCTGAATGAAAAAATATTTCATCGGTTAGAAAGAGAGCACACACTGATTGAAATATTTTTTCTCTTCAGGGATAGGGGAAGATTGTTCTTGAAAATTACGCTTATCTTGCAACCACATTAACACACCAATTTCCCTTTATAAATATCACTTTTCCACTGAAATTCCACTTGCCAAGGTAAATGTAGTGGCTACTACATCTCGTTTCATTCTTAAAGATATAAGAAATTTTTGTTTTCTGTGTGAATCTATTAAACATAACCTAGCTCTTTTTTCAGGTTTATTTTAAGCAATGACTTCCTGTTTTGTGGCAGCTCTTGTATGTGTCTTTGTAGCTCTTTAGGTCTTCTGAGAAGAACATCATCTGCAAATGTTAAGTGATTTAAATAGGTGCCATTGATTTTTTATTCCATTTTTTTGCCCACTCTAGTTTGCAAAATACTTCTTCAAAGCAGGCTAGAAAAAGATAGGTGATATTGTGCCTCTTTTTGTCTGTTTTTTTGTCCTGTTTGTTTGTCTGTCTGTCTATCCATCTCTCTTGCTCTCTCTCTCTCTCTGTCTGTCTCTCTCTCTGTCTCTCTCTGTCTCTCTCTCTCTCTCAACTATCCTTACACCCATGGGGTCAAGAAAAATTTTCCATCATTAATGGAGAGAAATTTCCATTGAGTAAATAGTACAAAAAAGGATTAACTTCATTGTGCAAAGATTCAGTTTGAGTTTTCTAAAAATAATCTTCATTAAAAAGAATGCACCAAAGCTACATTGAGGATTTTGGTGTTTTTTTTTATAATTTTTTATTGAAATTTTAGATACATATAAGAAAAAAAATTTAAAATCAATGTGAAAACAATTCAAAGTAAAGGAACTAATTCAAGCAAACAAGAATAAAAAATAAAAACTTCTGACCTTTTTTAGCATTATAAACTAACAACAACATACAACAACAATAATAATAGTAATAATAAATATAAAATAATAATAATAATATAATAATAATAATAATTAATAATAATAATAATAATAATTTATTTACGGTCACAGACCAAAACACAAGTACAACAAAAGAAGAAACATGGGAAAATTAATCATAGAACAACTGGTCACCACAAAACTTGAACATAAGGGGAATTACAGCGTTCTCCTTGATGGTTACAGCTCTTAAAAAAAATTTGAAACCAAAGACAAGTGATATCTGAGGAGGCCATCCCCAGACAATATAAGAACAAATTATTACATTGGGTCTAGAAGGATCTGTTTCAAGGAGAGACGCAGTAACGTTAGATCTTCCTGTGTTATACATAGGGCAATATAAAAGGACAATGCTCCACAGTTTCAACTCAGCTCTATCACAGGGCAAGCCACTTGTTCATCGGGAGCCTCTTAAATCACATCCAGTAGTGCTGAGGCAGAACATTAAAGCGGCTAGGGAAAAAGCTCTTCCTATACTTGGGAATCGGTAGAGTGTAAAAATAGAACAGCACATCGCTAGTCTGTAATTACTTAATTGGCCTGAAGATCAAGGGAAGCAAGTTTTTTGTAAGCTCTGGCTTGTAGATATTGCAAGTCAATGTCCACAAAGCCGTTGGCTACCCTAAATTGGGCATCCTTAAGGCCACATAATCTCCCGGGCATCCCCGTAAAACCCTCGCAGGTATAATTTCTCATCAGCTCCTCTCCAACAAAAGAAATACGCAGAGTCATCAAACACCAGGGGAGAGGTGCTACAGGAACTGCCATAACAAGAGCACCGAAACTACTACTTAAAGGTGTTATCCAGCGCCATAACATTTACTGAATGAAAGTGACCGCAGTTCCAGGTACTATCGGAGCAAAACCAAACCAAGGAGGAAGACCCAAAGTTTTCTAAAAAAGACAGCCTCGTTCTTTCAATAAATCTTGAAGCTCCCGTATCCATATGGGAATTCCTTAAAGAATTTGAGCCAAAAGTTTTTGGTTTGTAAATATGCAGAGCAGAAGGAATAAACTGGCGCTGCCCTTGGGTATAAAAAAATCTAAATCTGCTGGGGTGACTACAGGAGGCTGAGTTCAGCACCTGGGTTTGATGTCTAGTCAAGCACCATGTTTCTGAAATTGAATAGCCTATAATACTTAAAATGGAAACCTGCTTTAACAGATTACCATTTGATATTCCCAGTTAACAATTTTTGGGCTCTAGCGAACACGCAATACTTCGGATTTGTCGTAATTAATAGACAAGTGGTTCTCAGCAACCAGTAGGACTCCAAAATGCAAAAGTAATTCTTTTCTTTCAGACCTGGCCTTGACCAATGAAAGGAGGAGCTGCAACGTCAGCAAATAAAGGAGAAGCGGGAATTCTTCGTAGTTGACAACTTAGGGGCATGGACTCAATACGTCCAATTGAAGGGGGGGGCCGACAAAGTCAGATGAGATAAATTAAACAAAAGAGGAGCCAGAACACAACCCTGCTTCCTCCATTCTATGGATCGGGAAGGATGTTGAAAGTTCTCCCTACAGACCACACCTGACCTTTTGACTAAGAGGTCTGGGTTATACAAGGATCTATTAGTGGAACAGAAGATGTCTATCGATAGAATTTTGAGCACTTTTGAACCACAACAGTCTGTAGGGACTGAGTCAAATGCTGACTTTAGGTCTGTCAGCCTTCAAGATCTTTTCTGCTATGCTCTCCATCTTTTCGCTGCCATCAGTAATGGGGGGGGACGGTAGGAATAAGTTTGGGGAAGTGAGCTGGAGGTGTTACATTCATCTGTTTGTTAAATGGGAGGGGGGAGCAATAACCTAAGAGTTAGGTTTCTAATTTCTTGCTTAGCTTCCTTCTCTCTGCGCACTGCAACCCGGTTTCAAAAATATGCCAGGTCAACGGACAGAGCCCCATCATCACCTGAAGATGCCCACATGATCATATCCACAAACTTCTAATTGGAAGTGTCATTTGAACTATTGGGGGTGGGAACATTTCCATCAACTTTCCTATATGTGAATGCGCGCCTATTTTCCCGATTTCAGAATCTTTGTTGCTACCACTTCACTTTCAGTAAAACAGATATCTTTTCTCTAAACTTAAAAGAGTCCCCTAAGTTATTTCTTTCCTGGATTTTGAATGGAGCTCCGCCTGACATTATTCCCTTAATCTCAACCACCTGCCACCCGGAGAGAATACCCAATTTTTCTTCTGAGGGGGCCTGGACATCATGTCATCTTCAAATAGTGACCAAGAGGATCCGGGAGCCATTGGAGGGCAAGATTCTTGGCTGATGCAGGAAGCCAAAGCGCTAGCAGAGCTCAGTCTGGAAAGGATCCAAGTGGTGAAGCCCCAGATGGTCAAGTGGGGGTTGGTTTGAAAGATCCGGAGGAGGACCCCCCCTGGAGACACAACTACCTGCCATTTTTGTGTTTGTTTTTGTGTTTTTGTTTTTTTTTTGTTTTTTTGTTTAGTGTGGAAAAGAGGAGCCTCTGGGCAAGAGAAAGGAAAAGAGGGAACTCTTGCTGGATCAAGGAGACTCCTGAATGAAGCCTTTGAACAACCTCAAAGCTTCAACAAAAGGTATGAAGGGGGAGGGGAAAAAGCCCCAGCCAGGAGAAGCAGAGGCAGCTTCCCTCTCCTATTAAATCAACCCGATCCAGCAGCAGCCCCGGGGCCTTCAGGCGGAGGTGGAATTCCCTAGAAGGCGTAGACTCCTAGGCTGCCTCCGTTAGCCAGAAAATACGGAGGGGCATCCAAAGCCTTGGGATTTTTCCTAAGCTCAAGTTTGGAGCCATATGGGAGAGTATGGGGAGGATTTTTCCCTCAGAAGCAGCCCAAAGTGAGGTGTGTTACCAGGGCTTGGAGGGATAGGGCAGAGTGGATGGTGACTTTGCATAATGATATGCTCTCATTGCCTGAATATAACTATTTATGGCTGCACTGCGGGCCAGGTTTGAAGGACCCGCTGGCAAGCGCAAGGCCCAAAAGGATGAAAACATAAAACAGGGGCGGAGGTCTGTGGCTGATTACACCCAAGAATTTAGACAGTTTAACCGCCATTTCCGAGGCTGGCCCCAAGAAGCCTGTTGGAACTGTTTAAAAAGATGGTTTAAATGAAGATGTGGTACCAGAAGATGCCAGGTCAATAAAGCAGTAAAAAAGTTTGCTACCCTGTATGGTAGTATATGTGCCTAAGACAAGCAGTTGGTCCCTGTGTGGCAACAGCCCAGTGTTAAACCCAATCTATTTTGGGGGTGCGTTTAGAGTTGTCAAACTGAGTAAGCACTTGAGTTGAAGTGTTCAGGGGGGGTAAAAGTTCAACTTCTTTCAAATCATCAACTTTTTAGCCCCAATAACTATATATATTGGCCCCTCACCAGCTGTGTTGATCCCAGTGAGGTAAATTGCCATTAATGGGATTAATGATGAGGGCCACCTGTTTTGACTGTAAGATCAGGCGACTGTTTGTGTCAAAAGATGTAAAGTTTCAGAACTTATTGGTAGGATTCCAGATTAGCCATTGCCTTTTGCTGAGGCTTGGAGAGAGAACCCTGCCGCCACATCAAGGCTGCCCAAAGGTATCCCAGGGCACCATTGGTAGTCCAGGAAACTAAGTAGTTAAAGTACTTTATTATTTTATCAACAGGAAAGGAATGTCGCTGTATTTTCTGCGACAAGAAACTTGCTGATGGCCAAAAGTTCTGTATGGAGGGTGGGCTCATTTAAGGATTGTTTAAAGGGCCGTAGTTTTAGTTATAAGCCTTTGTTCTCAACTCGGGGACAATGCCCTCAACCATCGGAAGATCGCGACAACCAGCACAGCCAGACAAAAGGGAGCAGGAGCTTTCCAAACGCAAAAGGCTGAGCTAAAACAAAGTCCTCAATTTGAATTGCTTCAGAAGACAAGGTTGAGGAACCGGGTCAGTGAGAGATCTGCTCTTTTCCTTATCTTCCATTATATAAGTAGCACAATAAAGGAGGAAGCTATGTAATATAGCATAGGGTCTAGTCACTGAAAACCAAGTCCTTAATCCAGAAGCGAAAAGGATTGGGAGTGGAGAAGAAAGAAGTCCTAATGCAAACAGTGGTGCAGAGCTCCTCACAAATATACCAAGGATCCTACCCTCCACGAAGAGCAGGGAAACATGAGTAAATAAAAATGATAAAATAATAAAAATATTGGATAAATATAAGAATAAATTATATAATTAGAAATCACACAAAGGCTAGGCATTGCTAGACTTCCAGCTGAAGGAGTAAGATGTTTAAACAAACAACAAGAAGAGCAGCAAGGCCCTCCTATAGCTGAGGCCCAGCATCGGGCCTTTTCTTCTAAATTCAGCTAAGCATAGCGAAATGAATAACTAAAAGGTGGATTAGTAATCACACTGTAAAAAAACATATCAAAATGTAAAGGGTTTAAAATAAATAAAAATTTGAAGTCTAAGAATATTGATAGAAAAATAAGCCTTAAAAGCCAGTAAATAATTAGAATAGGTTTAATTTAATCTTATTCAGCAGAGAGCCCTACTTGCCCTACTGCTCTCCAGGGAGCTTCCTTCCAGGCTGATGCCTCTTGAATTGTGCATGTAAGATCTCTTTTCTTTTTCTCTCCTGAAAAAAGTTTTGAAATGTGGTTGAAGAAGGTTTCTTCGCAGTTTGTTTTGCAGTGGCAACTTGATATCTAATGGTCGGTTGTTTGAAGAAAACGGTTGCTTGAATTACATGTTTGATGTATTCGCATGTATTGTATTTTTGCTAGCTTTACTTCAGGGCTATCCTGTCTTCCTTTCATACAACCTAGCTTTTTCCCATTCCTATAGTGTAATTCTTTAGGAGAACCAAGGTAGGCAGACCAGAAAGAGAAACGAAGGAGTGGGAAGAATCCAAAAAAGAATTGCTATTTTGACAAAGAAAGATGTGAAGGAAAAAGTTTTAAAACAATTAAACTTTGACAGCAGTTGAAAAATCCTGGTTAAAAGCACTGGGGCTAAAACATGAAAGAATGGGAGTTTTGCTTCAAATCACTGAAGTCAGCTAAGTGGACTTTGGGCCAGTAACTCCTTCTTCAGGCTCGGAAAAAGGTAAGGGTTGCGATTTTCCAAAAATATATATATTGCCATGAAAATTACATGGACTTGTTTCGACATGTTCAGGAGTAAAACTGCATTTAATCCCAGAAAATCTAAGTAATATAATAATGTTTTAGATTTAATACCTTATCTTTTTCAAAAAACAATGTGATATGTTAATACCACTTTATAATGTCTTTTTTATGGGCCAGACTTGGAGTACTTACATCCAGTTTTTTTAATCACCAGATGTAAAAAAAGATGTTGAGACTTTAGAAAGAAGAGCAATGAATGAATGATTGGGGACTGAAGAACTCTAAACATATAAAGAACAATTGGTACAATTGGTATCGTCTAGTTTTAATGAAAAGAAGAACTAGGGGTGACATGATAGCAGTGTTCCAATATTCAGGGACTGCACACAGAAGAGGGAGTTAACTTTATTCTCCAAGCACTGAAGACAGACAAGAAACAGTGGATGAAACTAATAAAGGAGAGAAGCAATCTAGAACTAAAAGTAAATTTCTGGACATTAGAACAATTAAACAGTGAACGATTTGCCTTCAGAAGTTGTGAATTTCCAGCACTGGAAGCTTTTAAAGAAGATATTGGTCAACTATTTGTCTGAAATGGTATTAGTTTCCTGACTGAGGTAGGGGGTTGGACTAGAAGGCCTTAAAGGCAGGGCGTGGGATTCTACCAGTTCGCACCTATTCGTTAGAACGTTGTTAACATTCTACGCAGTTCGGAGAACCGGTTTTAGCAGAAGATTACTGGCCTAATCTGTACGGAAGGCAGGAGGAAACATTCTAGTGTTGCTTACAGAAACTTGCCTCACGTTAACTCTTATTACATTCTTGGCAGGAACCAGACTTCTGTCTCAGGACTTCCTCTGGAGTTTTTCCCCCTCCTTTGCTGGCTACTTGCTGTGTGGAGTGACCATTCAACAGTTACAATGGACTGAAAAAAGTGACTTATGACCATTTTTTCACACTTACAAACTGTTACAGCATCCCCACAGTCATGAAGAGCAGGCGAGGAGATGCGTGCGTCGATGTGAGTGATATTCGGAGTGGCCAACACCAGCCAATAACATGACCCCCAAGCCCCCTGTCTACCCAGTCACATGACCACCAACACGCCCACCACCTAAAGCCATGTCCAATAAAAAAAAAAAAAGAATGGTTAAAAAAAAAAAAAAAAAATTTAAATCCACCCTGCTCCAAGTCCTTCCA
>BHFT01044551.1:0-18913 GCA_004320025.1 Laticauda laticaudata
GGAAATAAGGAGAAACTTTCTGACAGTGAGAACAATCAATCAATGGAACAGAAGTTGCCCTCGGAAGTTGTGGGAGCTTCATCAATTGAGACTTTCAAGAAGAGATTGGACTGCCATTTGTCAGAAATGGTGTTGGGTCTCCCGCTTGTATGGGGGGTTGGATTAGATGGCCTACAAAGTCCCTTCCAACTCTGATTATGTGTATCTGATTATCTGTATCAGTTGGCTGCACTGAGTGGTCCTAGACCAGAGGTGGCAAAGTCATGGCCCAGGAGTCGGATCCAGCCTACGGGGGGTGCTTAGATCTGGCCTGTGGGGCTGCCCTGGAAACAGTGAAGGACTGGCCAGCATTGCCTCTGGCCAGTGAAACTGGAGCTCTTGAGAGCCGTGTGCAGCTCTCTTGAGCTCCATTTTCTCAGGGAGGGGGTTGCAGGAGGCCATCCCAGCTAAAACAGAGCTCACAGGGGCCATGCATGGCCCTCCCCAAGTTCTGTTTTCACTGGCAGAGTGTTACAGGAGGCTGATTCAGCTGAAAATGGAGCCCGGAAGCCTATTTTCACTGGCAGAGCACTTGGGCTACCACAGGCACCCCCTGACACAAGTGATATGCTGGCCACACCCACCCTTCTCCCCTGAGTTCTCCCCTGAGCCCTCCATGAAATCATGTTTGACACCCCTGGGTCCTAGACTTTGTTGGGCCTCATAAATCCACTCCTATTATCCCTGTCAGATTTCTTTAAGATCCCTCAATGAATTAAGGTTATTTTGTGGTGAAATAGTTCCTCGGTTAGAAATAGCAATCTGCCCTAAGCAGAGAATTTTCTCATCACTTGCCAATTGATCCTTTTGCTTAAGATTTCTGGAATGTATTCGGATCCTTCTTCATCTGAAGTTTATGCTTTGTTATCGATCCATAGTCACTCCCTAAAGAGTTGTGGAAATGCTTCTGAAGACTGGAAGTGGCTTCTGAAAGGAAGGTTGGATGCCATTTTTCTTCCTTTTGGCCCTGGACTGAGACAGCTCCCTCATCTCTGGAATTAATTCTAGTCAAGTTGGCCAAGGATGTGAGATGGCCAATAGATTCCTGTTTCTCAAAATAAATCACTGGCATCAGAGAAAGATTTGGCAATGTATAAACGCTGCTGTTGGGAGGCACATTAGTATTCTGAGCTATGGACTAAGATTCAGCATTCCTTTAGCACAGATCAAGCCGAGCCCAACATCAATCAAAGCAATTCGGGATAGTTTTAGCTCACTTGAGATGGAAGAGGTGACTCTTCTTTGACCTGCCTTCCGTCCAAACTGCTGCACTCAGTAAAATCCCTTTTTAATGTGTAGTTTGGAAACAGTTTCACTCATCAATATGAGTTTTAGGAAACTAAAGATTATCAAGTGTTCATAACTCAGTTGCTTCAAGTGGTTTATTGGGAAAAGAGATTTGTCATAAATTTTGTTAGATTTTGCCTGAAAATAACAAGGAAACAAACACCAAGGGCCTATTTTCTTAAAAGTTGGAGAGAAAAACCTGCAGCAGTGTTTGTGAGATTTGGCATACTTTACCCTTTAAATACAATCTAATGTTCCTCCCATTTGGATGAAAAGCTAAAGCTTTAAAATAAATATAAAAGGCACACTTAAAAACCACTACACTGATTTCTATAAACTTTTACATGTTTTCTCCAGCTAAAATTTCCTCTCTCTCCTGCAAATATCATCCATTTAGTTTCTCGTTTTTTTTTTTAAATATAGAAAGAATTATTGAAGTATGTATCAATACAGAAAGTCCTCAACTTGTAACAGTTCATTTAGTAACTGTTCGAAGTCACAATGGCACTGAAAAAAAGTGACTTACAATCATTTTTCACATTTATAACCACTGCAGCATCCCCATTGTCATGTGATTTACATTTGGATGTTTGACAATTGGTTCATATTTATGATGGTTGCAGCATCTCAGGGTCACATGATCCCCTTTTGTGCCCTTCTAATCAGTAAAGACAATGGAGAAGTCAGATTCACTTCACAACTCTGGTACTCATTTAACTGCAGTAATCCACTTAAAAATGTGACAAGAGAAGTTGTAAAATGGGGCAGAACCCCCTTGAATTTCTCAGCAACATAAATTTTGGGCTCAGTTGTGGTCATAACTCAAGGAGCACCTGTAGAACAGAACATTTGTAACTCAGGGTTGGTGCTGTTTGAGCTGGGCAGGTTTTCTTGCAGATGTTTCATTACCCAACTATGTAACATCATCAGCACCAGCAGGAAGTAGGGTTTGCTCTCTGCTTATATACTATGGGAGTGTTTTTGATGGTATGTATGTATGTATATAGGGGTGGGATTCTACCAGTTTGGCCCGGTTCAAGTGAACTGGTAGCTCCGATGATCAGCTGGGAGTGAATCAGTTCACATCAATGATCAGCTGTTGGGTCCACCCACATGCCCTGGCTCTAGTTGTGTTTTATTTCTGGGTTTTCAAACTCCACTTCTTCGTGTGGCACAGCCCATTGCCACACGTTACCTGTATTACTCAAAGGCCTTGCCGCAGAAGGTGAGTTGCAAATGCTCTTTGCTTGTGTGAAGTGTGCATTTGGTGTGCACACTCACAAAACATGAACTCACTGAACCAGTTGTTACACCACTTGAATCCTACCCCTGAATGTATGTGTGTATATATTTCCTTGTAGTAGCTAATGTGAACATCTTTTTTCCCCTGATTCATGCTCTAAGGAGTGATGAGAGGCAATCCCTAGACAAAACCCAGATGGGCTGACTTTTTTGCAGGACTAAGGATGCACCTATATGATTGTAAAGTCTTGCTCTAAATTAGATTCATAATGTCTGCTCCCAGATTTCAACACATCACTGGGAATACCAAAAGTGAGCAACTGACATGATTTTATATTTAATAACACACCTTGCTGACCTAAGATCAGTTGCCTCATTCATTCAAATATGGCAATGGCTCCATCCACCACCTAGCTGGATCTAATCCATCAGAGCACTTACTTATCCACAAGAACTATAAAATGAAAAACACCCAGGTTAGCACTTTGAGCACTTAATAGTATGCAATCAGTCTTTAGTTAAAGCATGAGATCATTGACGGATGCAGTAGGAGCTGATGGTGGTTCTGCTCCCCCTCCCCAATCTTCCCTTGGTGATTATCTATATCAGCCCTTTTCACCTGTCTCATTAATCTACTTCGTATTCATCCTGCTTTCAGTGTGAGTGATGTTCAGTTAGGATAAAGATAGGTTTCAGTCTGAGCTGTGTCTATGGCTGGTTTTCATGCCTTTTTTCTCTTCCTTTGTCCTCTGCCTCTATTGATTTTTATTTAGAATTTCAACTGTGTATTTAGGGCCAATAAAAGAAAAGAAAAGAGTTGTAGCTCGGGGTCAAGATCTATGGTGTCTTTGCTGCTCTATGAGCTTGGTTATTTTCTTGCAAACATTTCATTGCCTACCTAGGTCATATCATTCATGCTAGAGAGGAGAGGAGTTTTATTTTATCATTGTGCAACTCATTTTCATTTCCCAAACCTGCTTTAGAATCAGGGGTGGGCTGCTGGGGGTTCGCAGGGGTTCGGGAGAGCCCCTAGCTAAGATTCTGTGCAGTTTGGAGAACCCCCAAATTCCATTCCTGGCTGGCCTCTCTAACCCCATCCTAACCATCCCAGGAGTCCCCACAGGATCTGAATTGGATTCAGGTAAGTGCAAGGCAGGTCTCCTGAAAGTCCAGGAAGGCTGGAAATGGGCCTGTTTCTGGCTTCCAGGGAGGCCATTTTCACCCATTTTCACCCAAGGAAAGCCTCCTGAGCCTTGAGAGGGCAAAAATGCCCCCCCTCCTGGCCCTGGTGCAGGAGGCCAATGAGGCCACACCCACCAGGACCACACCCACCCAGCAACCTGGCAAAGAATCTGTTGCTAAAATTTTTGAAGTGTATCTCTTTTTAGAACTGCAACTTCCCAGTTACGGATAACTACTTCAAAATACAGTCAATCTAATCTTAAAGAGTATATTCATTGATCATTATTCAGATCCAAGTTTTGAAAGATCACAATCCAAACACAAATGCAGTACCTGTAACCCGCAGGCTCTTTTCATTTCACTTTTTTTTTGAGGATAGAAAACAATATTGAAAGAAATGTCAGCCCTTTTCAACATTCATACTGTCCTCCAACACTCTGAAATGACTTGTTTGAGCTTTTAAAGAGGAACTACAAAGGAAAATCACAGTGTCCCCTTTATCAAGCTGCAAGCATAATTTATATAATATATTTCAATTTTATACTTATGGATCTCTGCCAAGTTCAACACAGTTCACTAAATAACACACAACTGCTACATTTCATAACATCTCAGGCACAAATAAATGGGCTTCTTTACACAACACACTGAATCAATGCGCAGATTTCCCACAACAACTGAACCTTACATAACTCCATCCCTTTATCTGAGCTTAGCAAGTCTTGAAAATTCCATTAGAAAATAATTTGTTTCCCACTTCATTCTATTGCCTATCGGCCATCTGTAGGACAAAGAAACAATTAAGAAATACCTGAGCAGATATTTGTAATAAAAATGGCTATAAAACTGATTATGTAGATATTATTATGAGTTGTGTAACCTCCCAAGTCCTGTTGTAATGTCTCATTATGGCAGAAGGGATATTCCTGGGAAGGATGAACAAATAACCTTGGGTGTGAATGCGCTCTCAGCAGAGTCACCCAAAGTGTGAGGGTCATCCCAAGTGCTCAGATAAGGCAAGTAAGCAACTATTTTGGCCGTTGGCCACATAGGAAGATGTGGAGGCTGATGATCACTTTAGAGACAATGACAAAGGCATCAATAAATACTGTACAGAAGAAATAATGGTGAACCACAAATATCTATAGCAATAGCAATAGGACTTAGACTTATATATATTCTGCTTTACAGTGCTTTACAGCCCTCTCTAAGCAGTTTGAAAGAGACTGCCTATTGCCCCCAACAATCTGGATCCTCATTTTATCCACCTCGGAAGGATGGAAGGCTGAGTCAACCTTGAGTCTGGTGAGATTTGAACTTCCAAATTGCAAGCAGCTGGCACGCAGCAAAAGTAGCCTGCAGTATTGCACTCTAACCACTGCACCACCGTGGCTCATATATCTTGAAAATATACATGCACACTTATACATATGTACGTATGTATAGATATACAGATAAACAGACAGACAAAGAGAGAGGGTGGGAGAGAGAGATTTCTTTTGTCCAGTCATGTCCCATTCTCAGAGCTTGCCTGGACAAGTAAGTCCAGTTTTCATGGTCTAGTTTTTGAGCAGTGATTTGTATCAGGGAATTGCGCAGTAGGTATCCCAAATGAAGTCAGAGACTCTGGCCGAACTTGTAGTTTTAGATAAATTTAACATATATATTTACTGCCAATAAGATAGTCAGGCACCTCAATATATCATGTTAGGTAAATCACAGAACAACCTGCAAAACACACAGAAGGAAAATGGTGGGAGGGAAAGGAAATTCCCTCTTTACTCCCAGCAACCAATCATACTTATATGTCTTATACAGGAGCCGGCACATTTCAACCAATCAACTACCACCCTGTGTTCTGGCCCATTATCCACTTTATTGTTCTAGCTATTAAATTAAATATCTTAACAGTTTGCCATTCCTTCGTTTCTGGAACTGAGAGAAAGGGACTGGCCCAAGGACAGCCACCTAGTTTTGAACCAATTTGGTCTAGTGGTTAAGGCATCAGGTTAGAAACCAGGAGACTATGAGTTCTAGTCCTATGATAGGCATGACACCAATGGGTAATCTTGGACCACAATGAGGTAATCCCTCTTTTTCAGCCCTGCAAAGAAAGCAAGGGCAAACTTCTTCCAAAATCATAGCCAAGAAAACTTGTCCAGGCAGTCGCAAAAAGTCACCATGGACTGGAAGGTGCAAAAAAAAAAAAAAATGTAGTTAAGCATTGTGAAATATCATATCTTTTGTTATGTTTCCTCCCAAAATGAGCCTTTGTGTAACAACTATTTCCTTCAGGTATTCATGATTAAAACATTGCAACACATATAAACGATCTATGCACCGGGTATCCATTTTATGAATTTTTAACCTATTTATTTTCATTGTCATTGCTAGCAAACATTAGGAAAAATAACCCTTCAATTAAATGTAATTATGGTTAATGATTGCTTAAACTTGTCACCCATAAATTATGACCAGGAAAACATTGAGAAGTTATTCATCATGGCCCAGCCATCTCACTATCAAGGCAATATAGGGGTCTGAATTACTGGAAAGTCCAGGAACCTAACAAAGCCATCCCAGATATTCAAAACCTTATTTCCTAACTGCTTCTTCCTCAAAAGGCAAGAATGGTTATCATTTCTTTGTACTCTGTAGTCCTAAATGAAAATAATGTGAGCTTCCATTATTATATACATAAATATGATGTATAAATATATTTATATTATGTTCATAAATATAAATGCATCCAGTTTTGGTCACCATATTATAAAAAAGTTATTGACTCTAGAAAGAGCGCAGAGAAGAGCAGCAAAGGTGATTAGGGGACAAAAGGCTAAAACAGTTAGAACACTTGCAGGAAGTAGGTTTGTTTAGTGTAATAAAAAGAAGAACCAGGATGACATGATACCAGTGTTCCAATATTTGAGGAGCTCCCACAAAGAAGAAGGGATCAACCTATTTTCCAAAGTACCAGAAGGCAAGGCAAGATACAATGGATGGAAACTAATCAAGCAGAGAAGCAACCTAAAGCTATGGAGAAATTTGCTAATTATGAGAACAATTAGTCAGTGGAACAGCTTGCCTCCAGAAGTTGTGCGTATTCCATCACTGGAGGTTTTTAAGAAGAGATTGGATAGCCTTTGGTATAGAGTCTCCTGCTTGAACAAAGGGTTGGATTAGAAGACTTCCAAGGTCCCTTCCAATTCTGTTGTTCTGTTCTGTTCATAAGCCCCAACTCCCATTTACCTAATTGATTTGCTTGAGGACACCTATTCAACCTTCTGCTTTGTTCTTCTGCCATATATGTACCATCTTTCTTACATTTTTCCCATCTTACTTTTATGAGGACATTAAAACCAGTCAGTGGTGGGATTCAAAAATGTTTACTACTGGTTCTGTGGGCATGGCTTGGTGGACGTGGCTTGATGGGCATGGCTTGGTGGGTGTGGCAGGAGAAGGATACTATAAAATCTCCATTCCCTCCCCACTCCTGGGGGAAGGTTACTCCAAATTCCCATTCCCTCTCACCCCACTAACCTGCTTTCCAACTCCATTCTCCTGTGCAGGGCAACAAAAGAAGACCCAGCCGATCAGCTGGGACTTGAAAGTCAGAGAATAGATGGGGCAGGGGCAGTCAGAGGTGGAATTTGCTGGTTCTCTGAACTCAAAATTTCCACTACTGGTTCTCCAGACCTGGCCAGAACCTGCTGAGTAGCACCCCTGCTCTCCACCCCACTAACCTGCTTTCCAGCTCTGTTCTCCTGTGCAGGGCTACAAAAGAAGACCCAGCCAATCAGCTGGGACTCGGGAGACAGAGTATAGATGGGGCGGGACCAGTCAGAGGTGGTATTTCCCGGTTCTCTGAACTACTCAAAATTTCTGCTACCAGGTCTCCAGAACTGGTCAGAACCAGCTGAATACCACCTCTGAACCAAGTCTATTCTCTGTTCTTCAATGATGTGTATAATATGGAATATTCTCATTTCTGGGCGCTACATTGTAAGAAGGATAAGGGCAAATGTGGGTATGCTAAAGGGGGATGCTGCTGTAAGAAATAATATTCTTGATTGATTGATTGAGCTTTTAAGCTACTTTAGCCATACAGCACTATATGGGATACAGTTGAAAGACCTTGAGTACTTTTTACCAGGGAAAGAAATTGGATATCTGTTAGCTTTTCTGTCCACTATCCAATTCCCCATTCTCCAGGTTCTTGGTTAATCAGAACATTTTTTTTTTCAATTCTAAACCTTTCTTCCTTTGATTCTTCAATCCATGGCTTGAGAGAGACAGAGAGAGAGCATAAAGAAAGCTGAGTGCTGAAGAAATTATGCTTTTGAGCTATGGCGTTGGAGAAGACTCTTGAGATTGAAAGGAGATTGAAGTCCTAAAGAAAATGAACCCTGACAGTTCTTTGGCTACCTAATGAGAAGTGAGGACTCATTGGAGAAAAACTAATGTTGGGAAAGATGGAAGGCAAAAGGAGAATGGGATAGCAGAGGATGAGATAGTAAGATAGTGTCATCGAAACAATTAATATGAATTAGGCCAAACTCTGGGAGACCATGGAAGATAGGACCTGGCATGCTATAGTCAATGGGGTTGCGAAGAGTCAGACACAACTTCGCAACTGAACAGCAACAAAATATATTGTATTTGCTTTCTACATTGCATTTCTGAAAAGTTTCTTCCAATTAGGGTTTTATTTTGATTCCACATTGTATGTTCTTAATACAAATTCCATCAAATTCACAGAGCCCTAAAGGGTTTTGCACACTAAGGGTAGCCAGTGAAGAGTCATGTCTCATAGGCAGCAATGTGTCTGAGGAACATGCCTCAGTGCCTATTGGAATTCATGAATCAACATCCCCCATCCTATTTTCTGGTATTAAAACCTATGATGCGAGATGATAGGCCATATAACATGATATTTCCATTTTTTTTAATAGCATCAATTGACTTTTTTTCTACCAAAATAATCGCTTGATACTGATGTTGTCAATAGTGCATAAATTAACATGAGCATATGCTGATGCATAATTCACCATGCATTCAAAACCAGGTTCTGCATGGCAGGGTGAGGTCCTGTCACTTATTCCAGCTCCTGCTGACCCAGCAGTTTGAAAGCAGGTGACTGCAAGTAGATAGATAGGTACCACTTCAGTAGGTAACTTCACAGAAACATGAAAGGAGCCCCAAATTGGCCATACACTGGGCAATGGTGATATTACTGGCTAATCCTTCAACTTGGAAGCATTTTCCAAGTTTCTGACATGAGAGTAGCAGCATTCATCCCTTACAAGTGGACTTTGTTGGAATTGATAATTCAAAAGGTAATGAGTTGTGCAGAAATGGATAAATTAACCCTAGCCCTAAAAGATAAAGAATCATCAGAGTACTACATGAGTTGGGATCATTGGTATGAATGGATTTAGCAAAGACAGACTATATAATAAATGGTAAAGGAAGATTAGTAGTAGCTGTAATAAATGTATATTCCCATTAGATATCAATTGTAAATATTGCACAAAATAATGTTACAAACAGGAAACCACAAACTGTCGATGTTGAAAATTTTTAATTTTTTCTTTATATTGTTCATTTTGTTTTAAGTGTAAAATTAATAAAGTCTGTTTTTTTTTTCAAAAAGTGGGCTTTGTTGCAAGTTTGATGAAAGTTTCTTCTGAAAATGAATTCATTCAGTTATGGCTTGTGGCATTGGAACCCACAGCTTTAACTCAAGCTCTTAGTTGGACTGTTATCAGTGGTGTATTAACCATTAAGCAGCCTAAGCATGTGCTTAGGGCATTAGGCCTAAAGAGTGCATCACAAAGTTGAGAATATGGCTTCATTTGTACAATATGTACAAAGTCAGTACTTAGGGCACCAGTGAGCCTTAATCTGCCACTGGCTGTTATGGAACTCAGGGAAAAAGCCATAAAAGGCAAAAAGGCAGCCTTAGCCACACAATCAAGCCTCCCTTCTTTTTTTATAGGTCTCTGTTGGCAAATGCCCTGGTTACAACTTCATAATTCCATGGATTGGAATGCAAACTTGGCACAAGTGTAAGATCAAGTCTCCCATGGACTTTAATTGAACTCCTGGTGATCTCAAGATACATTCATATAGTTCTTTAGGCAACACTATAGATATGAAACATATTCTGGGATATTTTTCAACTCCCTACTTTAGCCTATTGTTCTCATATTTGGAGGAAGGAGGTGTCTTCCATCCATATACTAAACAAGCCCAAACCTGCTTATCTTCTAAATCCAGACAAGCTCAATCATGTGATGTCCTCTTCTTCTTCTTCTTTTTGTACCATATCTGTCATCAGACATTGGCAATCATGTTGGAGATCCTATTTGTATCAACAGCTGCACTAAAAAGTACTGTTGAGTTTTGTCCAAACCAAGGGACTTAGATTTTGAAGCCATGATGTTCTTCTTCTGCATGGCCCTCATTTGTCTTCGATCTTTCCTTGGAGGGTTAAGTGAAGTGTGCCATATTTTTCTGGGTGTCGATGGTGCCCTTTGCTGGGCCAGAAATTCTAAGGCAGACCCATATCCTTAACTCCATAGTTTGATACTATTGAGAATCAAACTGATATTGGCTACAACAACCCAAGGAGGGAACAATGTTACTCTCACATTTTTCTCCCTGGTTATACTGATTTGCATATAAATGCAAATTTATTCAAGCCTCAAGTCCCAAGGCTCTGTGTGAACTGCAGTATAGGCCAATTTCAGCACTTTCCTAAATGTTGCAATGCAGTTTGCAATATGTAAATACATCTTTTTATGCTTGGTTGTGTTTATACACTGCCAGATTCAACAAAAGGACGCCCAGTCATTTACAACACAGAATGGGAAAAACAGAATGAAAACATAAAACCAGCAAAAACACATGTGAACATTGTAGCAATCACTTGTTCTCAAAAAGGACCTCCAGAAGTGCATTGTTTTAAAAAGGTTTCTCCCAGAAAGGCTGCTCCCAATCTAAAGTCAGGGAGAAGAGAGCTGGAACAGAAAAATATTGTGTGCAATCACTGTCCAACTTCACTTTCCCTCAAGAAGAGACCAGGGAAAGATGTTGGCAAGAGTTTCTCCCTGTATGAATTGGGGGGCCATATCTAGAACACGAAGGAGGGTCCTGTGGAATAAATTCTCTCTTGAGTTGAGAGAGTTCTCTTAGCAACAATTTGGAAGCGACTTGCACAATTTTACTCTGAGATGTTTTATTATTTTCAAGTGTAGTCTATAGCCTGCAGTTACTAACTTGATCCAATCCAGCTTAGCTTTTCCAAGTTGAGCCAAGATACTCTACATGCTGCCAATTATATAATGGCTAAGAAGACATACACATAGGGCTGTTTGAGAGCGATATGACAATGTTTTTCATGGTCTTTGTGTGCAATTTTATTGGAAGCCACTCAGAGTTGGTTAGAAGATGGGCAGTTATATAAATGTATAGATGAGAGAGAGGTAGATAGGTAGAGAAGGAGAGAGAGAGGGAGAGAGAGGGAGAGAGAGAGAGAGAGAGAACACTCTAATCCATGGGTGTCAAACTCATCACATGACATTTTGCAATATTTTTCCCATTCACGGAGCGAGGATGAGCATGGCCTGTGCTGATGCATCTAACCTATGGACCACAGACTGCCAGTTTGACATCCCTGCTCTAAGGAATCAAGTCTGGAATGAAAATGTATCATTCATTTTGTTNAAATGTATCATTCATTTTGTTGTTGTTGGGCTGCCCATTCATGTTTGATTCTTCACAATCCCATGGATCATCGAACATCAGTACCCTGCGGTGCTCCATTATCTCCTAGACTTTGCTTAATTTCATGTTCATTATATCATTGACCTTATCTAACCATCTCATCCCCTGTCATCCCCTTCTCCTTTTCCCTTCACTCTTTCCCAACTTCAGGGTCTTTTCCAGCGAGTCCTTTCTTTGCATTAGGTGACCAAAGTATTTGAGCTTCCACTTCAGTATCTGTTTTTCCAAACAACAGTCAGAACTGATTTCCTTTAGGATTTACTGGTTTGATATCCTTGCAGTTCAAGAGATTCTTTAAGAGTCTTTCCCAACACTACAATTCAGAAGCATCACTTCTTTAGCGCTCAATCTTTCTTATGATACAGTTCTCACAGCCATACATTACTATTGGGAAAACCACAGTTTTGACTACAGTGTACACTATTGTAACACCAGTATGGTGTTGTTGTTTTTTAATATAAGGCAAAGTAATGTTGCTTGCCCCAATTCCTGAAATATGCATCCAACATATGCAATAAAAGTGAACAAAAACATGCATATCCAACATGATGAGAGTTGGCGTTGAGCCGGGGTAAGCTTCAAAAAAATTTAGCAACCAGTTCTCTGCTTGGTTGCTGGGGGACATGGCCATGTGGGCATGGTCTAGTCAACCTCCTGCACCATGGCAGGGGGTGGTAGTTGCCCTCCCCAGTTCCAGAGAATTTTTTCAAGCCTCTAGGAGGGCCAAAATGGCCTCCCTGGGCTCTGGAGGCCCATTTCCGGCTTTCTGGAAACTCCAGGAGGCCCATTTTTCACCTTCCCCAAGCCTCCGCATGGGCCCTGCACTTACCTGGGATTCAATATGAGCCGCGTGGAGACTCCTGGGAGGGGTGGGGAGGGAGGGGTGGGGCCAGCCAGTCATTCTAACTACTGGTTTGGTGAACCAGATATAAAATTAACATCTGGTTCACCCAAACATGTGTGTACTGGTAGCAGCGCACCGCTGGATTGAGCACATTTAGAGGGAACAATTTGATTGGCTTGAATTCTCTTGGAGATAGCCCTACCTTATATTAGAAAGCCATGGGAAGTAACATGACAATTGGAGTCTTTACAGCTTGAAATTCATTCTTCAACAAGTATTCAGGGAAGCCATTTCTACCTACACACTGGAAAATTAATGAAAACTTCTTTCAGAGTTGATTTGGCTTTGTAATTCCTCTAGAACAGATTCTTCCTAACTGGCTGAGAAATTCTGGGAGTTGAAATCCACAAATCTTAAAGTTGCCAAGATTTGAGAGTCCTGCTCTAGAAGAACTCACTTCCATTTTTAGTTGAAACATCATTTTAAAGGAAACATGGGAAGCAAATTCCCATGTCTTTTCTATAATTAATATCTATAGAACATGGAGGATGATTCAAATGGTGGCAAATACATTCATGGAAATATGGCTGGCTTCATTTAGTATGATTTATATGTAAGAGATAATTTTAATCTTACAAGTCAAATTTCATTCTAAAAGTGAATGGGCTTATTTCTTGAGATTTTATTATGGAATGTTTGAAAAAATGAAGGAAGAAGTTCAAGTTAAACTTGCAAAATGAAGAATTCAAATGACCATTTTCCCAGCTTTTTCCCTTATAGAAGAGTGCAGCTTTATTCTCTAACTAAAATAATGTTTCTTTTAAAGCATATAATTAAAATAGATTCTTGTTTTGAGAATTCAGTTGAATTGAATTCTTCCATTCAGGGAATTCAGCTAAACCATTTGAAATGCAGACTGTAGCACATTGCCTCAAATTAGCCTGGTAGCTCTTTTTAAATCATTTGCTTCATGAAGCTTCTTCATTCGTAGTGGTAGAGGCCCTCTTGTACATCTTATCATCTTCCCTTTTTCCAGAATTTCCATATTTTCCTTGGGAAGATGGATAAAAAATTCATCTCAAGGATAAATTTAAAATTAATAGGTGTCTGAATATTTCTTCCCTTTTCAAGATGTAAACTGAAACTGTAAAAAAAACTATAAAGATGTAAACATAAACTGTTTCAACTCCTACCCTCAAAATAATGCTATGGAGCACTGTACACCAGAACAACTGACAACCAGAACAACAAAAAAGACAGTTTTTTCCCAAACACCATCACTCTGCTAAACAAATAATTCCCTCAATACTTTCCAACTATTTACAAAGTCTGCACTACTATTACTATTAATCTTCTCATCACTCCTTATCATCCATCCCCTCCCACTTGTGACTGTATGATTGTGACTTTGTCAGTTGTATCCTTATGATTTATATTGACTGTTTCCTAGTATGATTTGATTGCTTATTGTATCCTATGACTCTCCTTAAGTGTTGTACCTGATGATTCTTGACTCTTGACAAATGTATCTTTTCTTTTATGTACACTCAGAGCATTCTCACCAAGACAAATTCCTTGTGTGTCCAATCACACCTGGCCAATAAAGAATTCTATTCAAAAAAAAATGTGACAAAAGAAACTCTTGGGAATGTATAGAAGCCTTGATTTTGTTTGTTTATTTTTTCAAATTTATACATTACATTTCAGAGCTATCCAAGTTTTCTTTAAATTTCAGAATGATGAATCAGTGCTTCACCAGATGTTCTGATATTCCAATTTCCCTCAGCTCCAGCCAACAGATGGAAATGTTGAGAAGATGCAAAGACGTATTTTAAGGTTGAGAACAGTTTGGTTCCTGTGTCAATTTGTCTAATTATAATATATATATATATATTCTGGCAGGATTCCTACAGGACTCTGACATTTGGTTTGTTCTTCTAAGAATTTATATCTTTAGCACTGCCAACAGTTAACTTGTACCAGTAGAAAAAAACTGACTGAATGAATAAATGAGTGAAAATGAATGAATGAATGAAAGAATGAATGAATGAATGAATGAATGAATGAATGAATGAATGAATTGAACGATGGGTTTCTCAGCTGTTGTGTATAGAACTTGGTAGACTCCAAATACCTTAAACTGATTGGCTGAAAAGGCCATTCTCAGATTGGTTATTTAAGCACCATTCTGATTGGCCCGCCTGATGGTGGGAACACTTAAACAACTGTCATTGGCCATAAGCCGTGAGCCAGCCGCTACAAGAAGGGCTGCCATGGCTTGGGCAAACGTTCCGTTACAAGTCACTTTACTGTTTGAATAAAGAGCTGTTTGTTGGAACAAACAACAAACTCGCGCACCTGATTTCCAGACGGAACATCAGCCATATTTGCCAACAGGATAGATCTGAAAATTAAAAGTATTTCACAGCATGGCTATCATGATTGTAATATGAGTTCACAACCCCGTACAGATGCTCCTTGACTTCCGATCACAACTGGGACCCGAATTTTCATTGCGAAGCAAGAAGCGAGTCATGCCCAATTTTACAACTTTTTTTGCCACAGTTGTTAAGCGAGTCATGCAGGTGGTAAAGTGAATCACATGGTTGTTAAGTGAATCAGCTTTCCCCCTTTGACTTGCTTGTTGGAAGCCATAAGACCATTACAAATTCGGTAGTTCCCAACCTTTTTGAAACCACGAACTGGTTTCATGTAAAACTATTTTTTCATGGACTGGGTTGGAGGGATGGCTTTGTGCGTCTCTTAGATTCTGCGCATGCGCAGATGAAACATGGTTCGTTTGCATGACCTAGTTACTAACAAGCCACGAACTGGCAGCTTAGGGGTTGAGGACTCTTATGTTAAGTAATAATTTGGGGGGTTGTATTTAGGCTTGTTTTAGGAGCAAACTACTCAACTGCATAACTCCAGGGGTGGGCTTTAAAATTTTTAGCAATGGGTACTCTGCCCGGTTGCTGGGTGGACGTGGCCATGGTGGGCGTGGCCTAGTCAGCCTCCTGCACCATGGTGGCAGAGGCCTTTTTGCCCTCCTAGGCTCCAGAGGCTCTCTGGAAGCCAGAAATTGGCCCATTTTCGGCTTTCCCAAACTTCCAAGAAGCCAATTTTTCATCCAGCCTGAGTCTCCACATGCACCCTGCACTTACCTGCATCGAAAACAAGCTGCGTGGAGACTCCTGGGAGAGGAGGAGTGGGGTGGGTGGGGCCCAGGAGTGGGATTTGGGGGTTCTTTGAACTGCACAGAATCTTAGCTAGGGGCTTCCTGAACCCCTGCCAATCCCCAGCAGCCCACTCCTGCATAGCTCTGAAGATAAGAATAGTTATTCTCAGGGAAGTCCCACTTTAGTGGGGGGATTTTAACCCTCTGTCCCTTAGGATAATTTTCTGATTTTCCATTTGCATTGTCCAAATATAAATCACTAAAACAAATAGTACTTTTTTGAAAGTGCAACCATGTGTACACATTGGGAACACAGTGATGGAAGGCAAATTTACCAGGTGTTCTCTCCAAACAGGCAGCTCAATTCAATCTGGCTTCATACCCAAACAATTTGTAAGCAAGAACAATCTACATTAAAGGCAAACACTATGCAGCTAGAAAAAAACCCCCACACCATTTGGTAGAGCATTTGCTTTTTGCCTCCAAGAAACCAATGACTTCCACCCTCAACTTGCAATAATTTAAAATGGAAATCCTGCACTATAACGATAAGGAAGACCTGGTGCATATTCCTACTGCAATGGACCAGGGCTCTCCAAACTTAGCAAGTGTAAGACTTGTTGGACTTCATGCTTGCTGGGGAATTCTGGGAGTTAAAGTCCATCAGTCTCACAGTTGCCAAGTGGGGAGATTCCTGCAATGGACTAATAGATCCAAGGAATAACTGATCTAGCCTTGCCTGCCTTGATGTTCTCCAGGCATGCTATTTGTTAAAACAATTGATGATACTCCCCTTTATGTCTCTCATCCCATAATTAATTTGGGGTACAGCCAGGGCAATTGGATGGAGCTGAGCCCTTACTGGCTGGATGCCCTTCCTGACACCACATGGAGTTCACAGCAGATATTTTTTTCTTTGCACCTGGAGCGAGAGAAATATCTGCTGCTACCTAGGATTGAACTCTCAACCTTCCTGGGGAGGCTGTTTTCACCCTCCCGGAAGCTCGATGAAACCCTCCAGATTCTAGGGAGGGCAAAAACAGGCCTCCTGGAACTTCCAGAAGGCCAGAAATGGGACCTAGTTGATCTCCTGTGCCATAGTGGAGGAAGGTGTTTCCACCCTCCCCAGAGGCTTTCCTCGTGCCTCCAGGAGGGTGAAAATGGCCTCCCCTGGCTCTGGAAGCCCTCTGGAGGCCGGAAATCCAAACGCCTTCCTCCACTATGGCGCAGGAGATCAACTAGGCCATGCTCACCATGGTCACACCCACCCAACAACCAGACAGAGAACTGGTTGCTAAAATTTTTGAAGCCCATCCCTGATTGTTAGTATCTTTGGGGAGGTCTGTCATAACTTAAAATGGTTGCTAAGTCAAGGATTACCTGTAAAAGAGTGAGATCTTCCTCCCTCTCTGTTTCTCTTTCCCAGTGAGGATGAATAAGTTTCCAGCATTGATAAAATAGGCTGTGTTCATTCTGGGCTTAGAAGACAGATGCTTGCTACATTCCGAACATTCATATTCTATTATAATGGCTGAAAAGAACTGTTATCATCATCCCTAAAATTGTTTAACTTAAAAATATTTTTTCTAAAAGCCACAGCTTAATCCTTCCTAATTTCTTCTTTTATATCCTCCAAATGAAACATTTCGCTTCTATTGAAATGTTCTTCTTAACCAGAGGAGTTTAAAGCATTTCCTTTTATCAAACAGAATTTGTCATTTACAAGATCAAATACAAGGTATTTAGCCAAATTTTACTGGAAGCATTAAAAGATGTATTTAATTAAAAACTGGCTTTCATGTTAGAAGACTCCAGTCCAAATTGCCAAAGGCAATTTTTTTTAAATCCATGTTTTGAAATGAGGGACATCTATGGTAGATTGCATGTAAACCTTCATCATCTTCATCATCTATATGAAAATAAAAAGTTTCTAGCATGTATTACGTGGTTTCCATGCTTTTCTCATGAAAAGCAAATATAGAGAGGGCTGTAAAACACTGTGAAGCAGTATATAAGTCTAAGGGCTATTGCTGTTGTTATAGTGAGGAAATTAGGTGTCTTGACAGGATTCTGGTACTTAACCCCAATTAAATCATGAGTCTCGAGCCAAACTTCCAAAACTTCAAAAGGATTTATTGGGAGTTAACAAGTCTGGGTGTAGCCAACTCTGAGACACATAATTCATTGTCACCCTTGACCTACCCCCTGGGTGTATCATAATTCCTATTCTCCAATGGTACACATCCATAGCCATGAGTCATCAATCATGTTTGCCAGTTAGAATTTTGTGTGGCAGAAACTTCAGTCACCGAGTTACTATCTCTGAAAAACTATTTATGGAATGCACTTTCACTTTCCAAGCTGCTGCATTGCTCTTTCAAACTTCTTTCCACCCTCCCTTTCTGTAAAAAGACCATAGAAATATTTTATGAATTGACATGTATATTTGTTGGCTAGCTTTACACAACACATGGAGTCCTCCACTTACAAACATTCATTTAATGACTGTTTGAAGTTACAAAAAAGTGACTTACGGCCATTTTTCACACTTAAGAGCATTATAGCATCCTTATGAACACATGATTAAAATCTAAACGCTTGGCAACTGGCATGTATCTATGATGATTGCAGTTTCCTGCTGTCATATGATTCCCTTTTGTGATTTTCTGACAAGCAAAGTCATTGGGAAAGCCAGATTCACATAACAACTGATTTACTAACTGAACAACAGGCAGTGATTCACTTAATAACTGTAACAATAAAGGTTGTAAAATGAGGCAAAACTCATTTAACAAGTGTTTCAATTAACGATGGAAATTTTGCACCAAATTGTGGTCGTAATTTGAGACTCCCTATAAGTATGCTGAGCCAAGGTATAACTCTTAGCCTACAAGTGAGTATGGATCCCCCAAACCTTTGGGAGTGATCCTAGAAATTGAAAACATCTGTTCTAATAACGAAGATGATAAAAGGAGAAAAATATTGAATTCATGACTTGTTGTGTGATTGTATTAATTGCAAGTGTTTGGGTGAACTTTTGAGACATTGCCCAGTTCAATTCTTATTTTATAACTGTACTGATCCACTCAAATATTGTTTCCAAACACTCAAAGTGGAAGTGAACCAATATCAAGTCTGTACTGTATCAGCAGAAAATGATGTCATTTCTTTATGTTGCGAATCTGTTTGCAAATTCTCCAAATGCAATTCTTTTCAGTTTTGTTTTTAGGACAGCTTTTAATGGCAGCCATTTCTGTTGCCTTAATTTTATATCTATCATAGAATTCTTTATTGGCCAAGTGTGATTGGACACACAAGGAATTTGTCTTGGTGCAAATGCTCTCAGTGTACAT
>BHFT01044553.1:0-38841 GCA_004320025.1 Laticauda laticaudata
TGTCAAGCCCAATACTGCATGATAGATTGTCCTATTGACGGTCTTTTGGCTGTGGGATGGAGGAAGGAGGAGTTGTTAGTGGGGCTGTCTGTCCTGCAGGCTGCCTATGAGGACTGGCGTATGTTGGCATCCTATGAACCTGGGCCTGGACTGCGAAGTTCTGACTTCTGCTGGTGGCGAAGCCTGGTAGTCGTAGCCTTGTAGGTGAGGGCGCTGTTGAAGCTGTGGAAGGGCTGGTGACATTGCTTGGGGTGGAGGAGCAGACCCTTGGAACTGGGTAGGAGAAGCTTTCAGCTGGGCTTGGAGGTTGTGCAGGAAGCTCTTGTGATTCTTCTGCTCATTCACCTGGTATGGGACGGGCAGGGCAGTCCTCAGGGTCTGGCTCATGTAGTTGATGAAGGTGTTCCGGCCCGATGATGCTCTGTCGCAACGTGGACCATGTTTTGAGAGAGAAGTTCTGTGCTGCGTCTTCATTGTGTCCCGAATGCTCCAACAGCACACTGTGTCCTGCCCCTACAGTCTGCCTCTCCCGTGCCTGTGTCCTCTAGCGAGCTGGGGTGACGCGGCCTTGGTTTGGGCCCTTCTTTGGTGCCCTTGCTGCTTCTTCTTCCATTCGTGATAGCAAGCATCATATATCTCCATGGGATCCTCCAAGGTCTGGCTGGCATGGGGAGTGCAGCTGTTGGGGGCCTCTCTCGCTGTGGCGGCCTCTCTGAAAGACACGCTGCCTAGGCACAGTGGTGAGCTGGGCTCCTGGCTGGAAGCAGGCACATGGCATGTCTGTGGGCTGTCTGAGGGCGAGGGGTCTCAAGAGGGGCTGCTCTTCGGTGGCCGATCTCACCCTCCAGGAAACTGCAGGTTGCCATGACGTTAACATCTTCCGTCAGTGAGCTTGACAGTAGGCCTGCCGGATTTCTTGAGGTGCTAGCTTGCCATACCATTGTGGTGCATGTGCTTCCACCATCCAAGGAGTACTTGCGGATGGTATACTTGCAGTGTACCCCAGGCGCTCTGCCTTTGCTCTCCAAGCTGCCTGCTTCTTCTTGGTGGTCCCAATACAGTCTGTGGCCCTTTCTCCAGACGGTACTCATTCTCCCTCAGCCATTCCAGCACCCTCATCCTCATGCTCGCCATCAGGAACAGATGTACTGTTTCCTCTCTCCCTTCTCCTTCCCTTGCCTCTTCCTCCCTCTGGCAAGGGGCTTCAGCAGGGCCTTCAGGGGCTTGAGCAGCAGGCCTTCAGCAGCAGGGCTTTGAGGGGCTTGAGGGCCTTGGGGCTGGTCCACTACAGCCAGCAGCAGCAGCTTCAGAAGTCAGTGCCAGGGGGTGGGATGCTGGTTCTGGCTTCTTCACCCTGCCAGGCTTGAACAAGTAGGCACGGGCTTCTTCTTCCTTGCCTGACCTGACCAACCATGGTGTTCCTGCTAGATGTATGTGGCAGCACGTCTTTCCCCTGTTATGCCTGACTACGTGCGCACTGCATCATTTTAGATCTGCAGAGCTGACGCAATTCATTACTCCCCGCATGCGCAGTGAACGCTTTGCATCTGATATACATCCGCGTGGCATCCCCTTTGTTTCCTATAGGCGTCGCGTGATGCATTTGCTTCATCCGCGTGTGCATCCGCCCCTTCCGCTATACGTCCACTTCGAATTCTCACCCGGAACCCCTTCAGAGGTGTCATCTGCTTCCATCCGCTAGGCTTCCTATGAACATCCATTTAACATCCCTACTACATACTACCCACATCCGTTCTTTTCCGCGTTCTGTTTATGCAAATTTTTGCCACTTTTTGGAGTGGATAACAACAGATGGAGCCACGCTGACCTGAAATTTTGCTCGTCCGCTGTGTCCTTTATGCATACGTTTTGTGTCCGTCGGCCAGTGGGACTGGGCCCTAGAGAAGTAATGCATGGAACTCCATGGACAGAAACTTTAAGGTCAAATAAAATACTGGGAGAACAATTTCCCAATAAGGGAGGAAAGGAAACAAGTAGGCAGCTCAGGAAACTACTGTTGTTGCAGAGAGAGCTTTTGATTGATATTAAAAATTAAAGTTTGGTTGATCCTATACATGTTTGATTAAATATAAACATGTATAAGAAATGGAAGATGGGTGTAATCTTTCAGTTGATATATCAGCAAGTAGCTAATGTATGCAGAAAGAAAGTTCCAAGCAGGGGTGGGATATGACTGGATTAACTACTGATTCGGGATTAATGAGCTTCCCTGCCCACTGTGAGCCTCACACCTATAAATAGTTTTTAGCATGCTGCGTGCCGAGAAGCAGCCTTTGAAACAGCCCTCTTTTCTTGTTTTTTTACTGCAGCTGTGCCTCGTTCAGCAGCTGAAATTGAAAAATCAGGAAATAAGGTTCAGGTAAGAGCCTGGGTGGGCGTGTGGGCAAAAACATCACGCCCCGGCTGGGCATGGGCAAAAAAAACCCGGTTCTATGTCTGCTGCTCTACGGAGGTGGACAGAACTGGTCGAAACCCACCTCTGGTTACAAGGCTAAAATGCAAAAGGAACCTAGATTTGCACGGTAAGTTAAAAGCACAGGAAGTCCTTGACTTACAACTGGTCATGTAAGGTTTCAAGCCCTCCAGTGCTAAGGTTGCAGGCTGTGATCTCTGTGTTTACAAATTTTGTAAGGTTATGCTTTCCAACTTCTGCCACGAAAGTCGGTGATATCAGAGAAAAATGAAAAATGACTATCCGCATCATGTAAAATAGTGTAAGCTATCTATGTCTCTTGCGAATCTACCATTTAATACCTAGGAGAAAGACAATGAACTCCATTACTACTCAAAGTATATGCTGATCTAACATGAACTTCTATTTCATCTGCAAACAAATCAAATCAATATTTTTGTTTAAAAACAGCATTTGTCTGAATTAAATAATTGCTCTTTAGAATAATATATAATTTTGTTATTGAATTATGGTGGCTTCTACATATTTATTATGCCAAATTGCAAGGGCAATAAAAGCTTGAGAAACTTCAATACCAATACAGAGTCATAAATGAAATTTTGAGAGGTCTTAAACTTGCTTTCTATGATAAAGTAAGAAAATATTTATAATGCTTGTATATAGCCATTGATTTTATAAATGAAACTTGTTTCAAAGATGAATGCTGGATTAATAAATGTATACATTATATGGTTTTATACTGTAGATGGATAATTGGTCTTAATTAAACAAGGTTAAAGTGATGCTAATGCTTGCATGGAAAGTCGAAAAACAACCCGCTATGGCTAATTTCAGTAAAGCTTGGCATGAAAAATGAGGAATGCTTTGTCAACAAACAATCCCTGTTTCTATGAAGCCTTTGAAAATGGGCCTCAATATCCCAAATTGATGGGCTGTATTACAACTATTATTTCAATTAGTGCCCTGCTCTGCTCTGTTGAATCAATGATGGCACCTTACATCACGAGCCAAATGGGAGAAAAAGTCGTGAAAAAACAAAATAAGAAAGATGCCAAATGGGAAAATTTTCTTTGGGCTTTAGCTAATAATAAGGTACTATTGTCATTCTTTTTAAATTATTCTTATTCATTAGTGACTCCAATGACTTCTCTTGCATATGTCCAGGCATAAATGTTTGCCTACGTAGCAATGTCTTTAGGGTATTTAAATAAGATTTTCATGTTATTGTGGAATAAACTGCCTTAGTCTGGTGGGAGAAAAGCACCACACAAATCATGGAATAAATAACTGAATGCATATAAATCCTATGCAAGGACCAGCAACGAAGAATAGTGTAACAGTATGCGATGTGAGAAAGATCTTGAGAAATGGAAGGCTGGTGTCAGCCTTCCCCAAAAGACCAGATGAGCTACATTAACAGAATCTTGCAAGTTTGAAAGTAGAAATCTCCTGCCATTTCCTTTACAGTCTGAGAAGTTAGGGACGGTCCATCCGTTCTGAGCCTCTTTATCTCCCTGTTATGTTGCTGTGGGCTATAGTGTCTATTATCTGCTCATTCTCTAATCAGCATCTCTTCACCCTCAAAGTCTTTCTCATATGTCATTTCAGACAGAGACAAAGGGAAGAATTTGATGCCAAATAAAGAGGAGCATGATCAGTATTAGAGGAACATGCACAGAGGAAAGGAAGCAGTTAAGATGCAAATACCACCTAGAGCACGATACTCACTCAATTTCCACCACTCTCAGCTGTATTCCTTCTGGCTTGAAATGTTTACAGTAGTTAGGGAATACCATGATCAAATACATTCTTTTCCAGCTGATCAAGTCATGAGTTCAAAAAATGTAAAAAAATGTCAGCTCTCCCAGGTAAGCCAGACATGCAAGGAAAAAATGCAAGTTGAACTAATTCTACTTTATTGTAACGCTATGTTAACACAATCATACAAATCTGAAAGTACAAATTTTGGCCTGCAACTTTTAACTGCTCGATCTGTTAAGGCGGGTTCTTCCTAAGTTTCTTTCTCAGTCTGTGAAGCCACTGGATGCTCCTATCTTTTCTGATTATTTCCTGGGCAACATTTCTTTCTCCCGCTTCCTTGAGGCCATCCACATATTCTATTACAAAAGTAAAACTCACTGTCCTGTTTCCTTGGCTGCTGCTAATCCCAGGGGTGGGATTCAAATTTTTTAACAAACAGTTCTGCGGGCTGGATATGTGACTGGGTGGGCATGGCTTCTTTTTTTTTTTTTCAGCAACCCCACCCCCCATTATTTTGCTTCCTGGGCCTCTGGAGGGTGTTTTTGCTCCAATGAAGCTTCCCTGGAGCCCAAGAAGGCAAAAAACAGAGTGGGGGAGGCACTCAGCAGCCCCCCTGTCCCCCATGCACCCCTTTTCGCCTCCTAAGCCTCAGGGAAGCCTCCTGGGCAAAGCAGTAAGACAGCGAGGGGATCCTGGCACAGCTGATTATTGGAACAGCTGATCATTGGGAGGGGAAAAATGAAATACTTTTAGGAGTGACTGGGTGGGGGAGAACGCAGTCAGTGATGTTGAGCATGTGTGCAATGTCACTCATGCACAATAAGGACTGACTGGCGGGGAGGGGAGGGGTGGGTGGAGAGCGGCAGGGCAGGGACAGCCAGAGGCACAATTTGACGGTTCACTGAAATGCGCAGAATCCTAAAACCAGTTCTATAGAACCGGTCTGGACTGGTAGAATCCTACCCCTGGCTCATCCAACCCCATGCAAAATAAAAAGAAAATGAACATCCATTTGTGTGTTCAGTACACATTGTGTGCATATGGCTGTTTATGTATACATTTATAACTCTTATGGTGTGGTGAGCATAGAGCCCTAATTCTATGAAGATGTTGTTCCTTCTCTTTTTATGTATTAATGACCTCTAGCTAGGACACTGGAAGAATAACACAGTGGCATTTTGGCAATAGCTGTAAAAATGTGATTGTAAATAGTTGTGTCACACCTCTGCATATGCGTGTTTATGTGTGGGGGTGAAGGGGAATGGAAATAACACAAAGACCATTTGGTTTTCTTGAACCCAAAGGCTATCAGGTGGGATAAAGGGGAAAAAAGTACCATAATTTAGATAAACAAAGGAAAGCATTTTTTAAAACAACAATAAGGATTGTGAAACTCACTAGACTCACTGTACTCATTAATAGAATTGTCTGCATTCCTTCCCTAGCATAGTTTAGTTATAACAAATATTGACAAGGATCTGCTTATGTTCAGGAACTGAGAAATGCAGCAAAGCAAGGACAAAGCCAGACAAAAACAGACTGTTCCCAATATTTTAACATTACAACAACAACATTATTCCAATTTTACACAAAGTTATCTAGAACCAGAACAAGGCAGATGCTGCTCTTGAAATGAACTGATACTGAAGGAAGATCTGGAGCCCATCTGACAGGAAGTGCACGAATTAAGAAATTAACTTCTGTTGTCTTGTACCTAGTAGCAGACAGTATATCCTTAATTCATATGCACTTATTTCACAAGTACATTTCTAAACTTTATGAATGCTGCTATATGCTATTACAAGTTTATCAATAGGCTGCCAGTGTTTCCCTCATGGCACATTCATCATCAATTTTAGCTTGCCAGTTAATAGGGGTCTGCTTGAATAACTTCTTTATATAAAGCAGCTGGCAGAGTTCTGCATATTTTGGAAATTTAATATATTCTTGAATAGAACAAAAGTCATTTCTTTGTTCTATGCTAATGGAGAATAGCCAGAATGCAGTGAAGCTGCAAATGCAGAATGAGAATATCTGACTCTAAGAGTTATGCAAATGGCGAAAAAAGTACTGTCAACTTTATTGCCCATTTAGTGAAATACTACCTGAGATCAGCATTTTTCAACAAGTGTTTTTACTACATAGAAAAACGTCTAGTAATCTATGTTTCTAGAATCACAACTGCTTTCTATTTATCTCTCCCTTGATTATTTAACTTTAATGTAGATTGTCCAAGAACATATTTTAAAGGTTTTAAAAATTTAAATTTATTTTAAAGCTGTTGCTATTTGACAGGTACATTTCTCTAATGCAGCCTTTAAACTGCAAGCACCTCTGATGTGAGCTCACTTTTCAGTTAAATTATTACAATTTGTATATAATTTTTAGTACAGTATTTTTTCCTCCATTATTTTTTGTATGGAACTTTGATCATAAAGGTTGGACAGTAGCAGATTTTGCTTGATGCTGTTGTTTATCGACAATAAACCCCAGTGGGAGTAGATTACTTGAAAACCACTTTCAGAAGAATTTGTTATAGAATTTAAAATATAACCTTATATATTGAAAAAGCTATATCAAATGAGATAATGGAAAAATGGGTATAGGGAAACAGCAATGGCAATCATACTGGAGATATCTTTTGAAATAATCCAATTATAGTATAGATTTTACTTAGCTTTGGCCAAATGACAAAGTTGCTAAAACTAATGATGATACTGAAAGCAGTTGTATTTTTTAAAAAAACCACTTGAAGATGGTTGAATTCAAGACATGCAGATAGTACTGAATAGTTTACCTTTGCAAGTGACCAAGAAAAAATGCTGCTCAAAGTTTTATCTACAGTATGCTTAATTAATTGTTGCATTCAAAGAGTTCCCCCCTCCTACTTCTTCATAAATAAGACTGTTGAAATCAGAATCTCAGATATCTAAGGATATGATGACATTACAATTCAATTCAATTTAACAAATGTTGAGACAGATGAATTGCTAACATATTATTCCTTGTTTTGCTGTTGATCACTAATTAAGTGTACCATATTCATCTAGTGCAATATATCTCAATGTTGACAACTTCAAGATGTCTGGAGCTCTTCCCAAAATTGGGAGTAGTTTAATTCCATGTTTCTTAAAGTTGCCAACATTGAAAAACAGCGCTCTAAATAACAGCCCTCACCCAACTTTCTAAGCTGCTCTCCATTGCTTTTTTCCTTCACATGCACCTTCACCATCCATATCACTGTAGACCACTGTATTTTTACTAGTGATGTTGTGAAAGTGCCATTGGATGGTCTGTGTTCAAGGTAATTTTCTGCCAAAGGGATCCTATTTATTTATTTAGCCTATGGCATGGTGTCTATATAGGTGCCCTTACAAAGGTTCTTTGGAGCCTTTGTAATGGACAGAAAAATAAAGGGAGCGAAGAAGCAAAGAGCTAGAAAACAAGTTGAGAAACAGCTAAGAGTAAGATATCATTGGAAGCATAAAGAAGTTAATAAAACTCCCCAATGAAAGTAGTTTCTTGTTAGACACCCTTTAAAAAAACAGAAAAGACTGCTTTCTCTCATTTTGCCTTCATCTAGCCTGTTTTCCTGGACATAAAGGATTAAATTTTACCTGGCAACACCATTATTGAATCTTCACACATCTATTTTTACATTAAAGCAGCCACAGGAGGCTTTGGATTTGATCAGAGCAGTATGTGTGTGAGAGATAAACCTGGTGTTTTTTTGATGTACCACTTTTTTGGGGTGGGTGGGTGGTGGTGTTAGTGCAGCTTATTCATATATGCAATATAATTTGGGATAATCATGTCACCTGTCCAGCCGATATAAACTGACATCTTAACAGGGCACATATTCACTGTTCTGCAATTACATATTAATGAATACAATACTTCAGAGTTCTGTTCAGATACGTCAGCCTGTTTGGCCTTGCAGACTGGCAGGAGGAGGGAGAGGATATAGTTCCATGTGTATAACGGTGTGTGCATGAACACGCTTGCCAGCTGCTCACACAAGTGGGGATGCATGGGCGTGTGCATGCTTGCCCACCACTTCTGCGGCTCAGTTTCAAAAGGTTGAAAGCTTGATAGACCTTTCAAGAACAATTACTTTACAACAATCAATCTTGCTTCAAATGATGGTAGCATGCTTTCAAATACTACTATAGGCAAAGAAGATTGGAAAGTAGTTTGGCTGTGAGAATTGCAGAGGAATCTTTTGGCTATTGCGAGAAATGATGTGTTGTATTAAGCTAGTCCAATCCATGACAGCTATTCATATTTAAATAATTACCCACAATTGCATAGGACATTCTTTTAGACCAGTGTTCTCAACCTTGGCAACTTTCTGGCAGTTGAAAACCTGTGGACTTCAACTCTCAGAATTCCCTAGCCAGCAATTCTTTTGTACACAAATAAAGGAAATAGAAACTTCAAAGGTAGATATATAATGTAGAGAATGAATAAGCTTTTCAGTAATATGGACAAACAGTGGGAGGCAACCTGAAATACTCCTTGTTGACTTAATTGTCATCATGGGAATTGTAACATCTGAGCATGATTCTGTTGGATTCAGTGACTACAAGCCTGTCTGGTAGAATGTTAATCTAATATAAATTAATAAAATGGCCACTATTTTCTGGTCTTTCTTTTCACAATAATTTCCCTGTGAATAATTCATAGGCCTAATATGTCTTCCTTAAAAAAAATCTGTAGCAACAGGAAGATTCATTTATGGGCAAAGGGCAGAAAGAGGTTGCTGTCATCCAATGACAGAAATAACTTCTAGTAGAAAATGCTGCTGTTACCATGTTTCACTTGAAATGTTTCTCTGCTCTATCCCTCAAGATGGAGCAGTGGCAAAATATTTTTGCAGTTGATACCTGGATATTTTTTATCTGGGCTGCTGTGAAATAAAACATCATGAATAATTCAAGTACAATACAGAAAATAAACCCTTGATGGACCTCACAGTTAACCATAGTCTGTTTTCACTCAAGTAATGTGACATAGAAGGTTCATTGTTCTGAAAAACTAATGAAAGCTATTTGATGCATGACAAAATCAATCTTTTTAATTTTTTATTCAGAAATTATCCTGGGTTATATGTCCAAGAGACAAGAAGCTTTTCATATTGAAAAGCTCTCAATAGTGAGAGCTTTTGTTGTTTGTTTACTTAAACATAAAGGTTGAATGTAAACACTGGAGAACTTACTATCTCTAGTAAAAACATGCTATCACATACAACTTCATTCCCACAACTATTTAATTTTGCAAAACTGTGCAAAAAAGGACAAACCAAACAAAAATTATGCCATAATAAAAAACAGAATGCTTTGAAGTTATTTATAGTGCAAAATACACTATCCATTTTATTTGAATATCAATATAGTTTTTTTTAACTTTGTGAAACTCTTGAATGTTTATTTAGCCTGATTAGGATTGGTAGGAAAATATTGTAATACACTTCAGATATAATGTAATTTATTTACTTCTTGCAAATAATGGAAGTTACTTTTGTTTTGATACATCATCTTTTTAATCCAATGTAGTTAGTTTTGCAAACCTTTTCTTTGTAGAATTCAGGAAACTCTCCTACACTGAATGGTTCTTTGACCAACAATTTGTAAGGTAGTAAAAGTTATTACTGAATGGCTAACAAATAAACCCACAAAGTTGATGCATTGATTGGGTTTAAACAATTTCAATAGTCAGGAAATCATTAAAATCTAATTGCCTTAAATCCAACATTTCAGATTAGCAGTAACTCAGTTGCTGGCTGCATTCAAACTACTTACATTTGGCTAAACTAATTTAAATGAAAGCAATTTCTCTGAGAGAATTAGCCTAAGTGGGAACAACTATGAAAGGCTTACGTCAGGTATAATTGAGAACTTACCTATAGATAGCGTAAGATGGTTTCTACAAGTCTGTGAATTATGTTACAGAGTAATGAGGAAAGTTTTTTTTTATTTTCTTGTATGTATCCATGTATTCATAATTATGTTTTTACTAAAGGCCCTGTCACACTGCCCAACGGATGAAAAACGGACACAACGGACGAGCAAAATGTTCCATCCTCTCAGAAGGGGCAAAATTTGCATAACCAGAGATAACACGGACGGGGGAGGACGCAGGGCAGATGGAAAGCGGATGCGGGAACAGAAGCCCAGTGGATGGAAGCAGATGGGAGCGGATGGCACATCCGCTAGGCTTCCGGGGGACCTCAGCAAAGCGGATGCGGAAACGGAAAGAGCGGATGCAGAACGGATGCACAGCGATGAAGCGGATGCAACAGGATGCACAGCGGAAGCCTAGCGGATGCCGAGCGTAATGGCGCATGCGGAGGTGCATTGCGTCACCCGCCAGATATACGGAAGCAGCTCCGGAAAGCAGGTCACCATTCAAGATGAAGACCTGCTTCCAGACACATCAATGCCTTGCCTGTCCTGCCTGCATGTCTGCTGCAAGCCTTGCTGCCAGCCTGTGCTGCCAGCCTTGCTGTCTGCCTGCCTGCCAGCCTTGCTGCCAGCCTCCTGCCAGCCTTGCTCCAGCCTTGCTGTCTGCCTGCTGCCACCTTGCTGCCAGCCAGTCTGCCTGCCAGCCTTTGGTGCCTGCCTCCTGCCTGCCTGCCAGCCTTGGTGCCTGCCTGCCTGCCAGCTTGGTGCCTGCCTGCCTTGCCAGCCTTCCTACCAGCCTTCCTGCCAGCCTTGGTGCCTGCCCCCTGCAAGCCTTGGTGCCAGCCTTCCTGCATGTCTTGTGCATGCCTGCCTGCCAGCCTGCCTGCAGCCTTGCTGTCTGCCTGCCTGCCAGCCTTGTGCCTGCCTGCCTGCCAGCCTTGCTGCCAGCCTTGCTGTCTGCTGCCTAACCAGCCTTGCTCGCCAGCCAGTCTGCCTCGCCAGCCCGGTGCCTGCCTGCCTGCCAGCTTGGTGCCTGCCTGCTGCAGCTTCCTGCAGCCTGGTGCCTGCCGTCCTGCCAGCTTGGTGCAGCCTTCCTGACAGCTTGCAGCCTGCATCGCCAGCCTGCCTGCCAGCCTGCTGCCTGCCTGCCTGCAGCCTTGGTGCCTGCCTGCCAGCCTTCCTGCCAGCCTTTGGTGCCTGCCTCCCTGCCAGCCTTCCTGCCAGCCTTGCGTCTGCCAGCCCCTGCCAGCCAGCAACCCACAACCATGCTGAAGCAGCAAGCTCTAGCCATCTGTGCCAGCCTTGCAAGAGGGACCAGGGCTACCATCCCGCCCCTGGCCCTAACTCTGGTGATGCTGGGGCTTCTGCAGCACGGGCTCGCTCTTCTGGGGCTGGGCTTCTGCTGCTTCTGCTTCTGGAGGAGCTGATGACAAGCCACTCCAGCACCAGCACCTCCACAGCACCTGGACCCTTCACCCCTGAGATGGAGCGACCAAGAGGAGTTGCCAGAGACTCATTTTTTGTCTATAGCTTGTTGTTTAATAAATGCTTGTTTTGATTCACACATGCTTCTTCTTTTTTTAATAAAGTCTTGGGAAACTTTTAGAAATGGTTTAAGCCTTTGCATGCTTGTGGATGGTTAAGATAGCAGTGGTGGGCAGGATCCTGAGATGAGCAGGATAACTTTGGTGACGGGTAATAGCTGTGGGATAGATAAACCTCCAGTGCAAGCATTAGGGACTGTATGGTCCACCCTGCAGGTGCAAACACCTATGGCCCTTCATTGATCAATAATAATGTAATAATCATGTCCACACACATTTCAACAATATAAACACAACTCTTATTAAACGCCCTGTTCATGTAGCCACCAACATACATGGCACAATCTCATCAGTCGATGAGACAGGCTGACGAAGCATCCATTAAGCATCTATAATCCTGTCTTGCCCTCCACTGCTCCAGCTGGGGAGTTGAACAGCGTCTCAGGAGGTTGCGCTCTGCTTCTTCCCTTCACGGAGGCTCTGTTGGGGCCTTGCACATCCACAGCGTCTATCAGGTTTCGCCCTGCCTCATTCCCCAGGCTCCATGTGTCCATTGCCTTGCTGACGGTCCACGACTGTCCTGTAACACTGGGTAGCGGACGGGTGCGCATAGATTGTGCAGATGCAGCAGCTTTCCTGATCCCCTCACACGTGTCTGGGCATATGCTGCATGGTGGTGAGAAGTACCTGAATCTGTTGGCAGATGGCAAAGGTTCATCCACACCCCTTGCCCTGGACAGCCTGTAGTGTGAAGATCCTCTCTTCACGGTGAGGTATTTGGAGGTGTAGGGCTATGAGGTAGGTTGTGAGGGAGAAGGCGTCATCCCCCATGATGAAGAGGGCACAACTTGCGTGTTGTTGGGCAGGGGGCTGGATCTAGGAAGGCCACCATGAGGTTTGTGTTCCAGCTCCTCCTTGAGGTGACTGGCGTTGTATAACCTGAGCATCTGAAGATGAGCCATTGCCTGAAGCATCGATGTACATGAACTTGTAGTCAGCATCGATCCATGGCGAAGCAGGATGATGCCGAAGAAAGCCCTTGTAATTGAAAGATGAAATGGACGTCTCGACTTGGCTGGCGCTTTGCAGGCCACGTGCTTGCATCTATGGCTCCAACGGTGGTGGGGGAAGTTCCACTTCTGATACCACTGCTCTGCAACTTTCTTCCATCCTCTTCCAGGGAGGGGCACTGCAGGAGCTCCTCCTTGTATTCCTTCAATGATGGCCTGCACCACTTCTCTGACCAACATGCTGATCGGTGTTGGGTGGCACCCTCCAGCCATACTGCATGCCTGTAGGTGGTCCCTGAGGCCAGGTGGCGCAGAGTGACTGCCACCTTGACCCAGGTTCCAGGCTGGGGCAGAGTTGTTTTTGCTTGGTTCAACACTGGTATCAGCCGCTGCAGCAACTTCGTCAAACATGCGCTGGAGGCATCCTCATGAAAGTTTTGGCAATGCCTCAGAGATGTCTTCGCTCCTAAGCTCCACCATCAGCTTGTTTTGTACAGTCCGTCCTCTGCTCTTCTGTGAACCATCTTCGTATCCAGATCTCTTGCCGCCCCTTTTCTTCCTGTTAGTAGAATTCACAGAGCCTGCAGATGGCTTTGCACTGTTGCAGAAGGATTGTGTGCTGCAAAAGGACTCGTTGTTACTGATCCACGGTGACATGACGGATGCTGTGGAAACGAAGGAAGAGGGCAGAAATGAAGCAGCAGAGTGTCCGCACGCAGGGCTGCGTTATGATTGAGAATCGCAGATGTGTTTGCTCCCCTTATTTATAGGCTAGATACTGGTCCCTTTGCATCCTCTAGCATACCTCTCCTAAGGGCATCTGTAGACATCCTTACATATTCCGAGATAGTGTCTCCCTCTGCGAACGTTTTTTCCAATTTAAGACCACTTAGTTTCCAGTGCGTGCATCCCGCTAAGCATCATTCTGATCGTTCTGCATCCGTTCGCTCCTCCCTGCGTCCGATGGATGGAGTTGCCGTGATGCAGAAGGATGCCTGGGGAAGATATAGCGGATGCGTAGCGGATTGCAGAATGGACGAATTGGATATTTTCTGTGCAAATTTGAGGCAGCTCCAAAGTTTTGGCGGATGAAATGTCAATAAACGGATGCTGGAGCATGCTGGACGGATAGAGAGGAAGCAAAATGGAGGCAGTGAGTACATCGCGTTAACCAACGGATGGCAAGCTTTTTTTGTCCGTTTTACACCCTCTTTGTACCCGTTGGTGCAGTGTGACAGGGGCTTTATTCCTATTGTAAGCAATTGACAAAAATAAACAAATAAAATAAATAAATAAAATAAATGTAACATCTGTTTCCTTTGTACCTCTTGTCTCTCGGTAAAAGGATTTCCTTTGTTAATATAATCATTATATGAATGTTACTAGAAGGTGGTAGAAAAGCAGATGGTAATAAGCAGAAATCAATATGCAGGATAGGAAATAATGTTACATGGTGGAAGATGCAGGGGGTTAACAGTTAACTAGAAATATCAAGAGGAAGAAAGGCCTAGGAATCCTAAAAGGTTCAGGAAGTAAACATGGGTGTTAAAAGCAGTAAGGAAGCCCATAAAGGTGGCAGCTATATGGATAAGGAATGAAAAGACCATAAAGTTGTAGCTAGGAACATCAGTTAAGCTGAGCGAACAGTTTGGACAATTTTAGCACTACTCATTTGGGCTCAAAGAATATAGAACCTTGAGCATCAGCAAAACCCATACACAGCCTACTATGTCAGCCCCAATAATAGCACCAGTGCCAGAGAAACCCAGTTTTAACAGGCATGTGGATGCCTGTTCATGTTCACATGTTCACATACTAAGATTGTACCTTATAAAGACATGGAGAAGAAAAGGAGGAGAAAGCAGCAGCAAACAGGATTTACTTTGAATATACAAAAAAAGCTGGGAATAGATTATAAAACTATGGAATAATTATCTGATAGTGACACACTAAAAAATCTTATATTTTAAAATAAGTACAAATTTATAGATATTGTTTAATAATGCAGAATTGCAAAATTCTTCCAATTTTGTCAAGACAGGTTTATTTTATATCTGAAAATATAAACATTCATTTATATGACCAAGAAACTAGCATGCACATATGTGCTGAGTCATTATCTAAAGAATTTGTGAGAAAATATGTTTCCTAATACTGTGAGATAGATGTTGACAGCTGAGCTCCAGCACAAACTCTGTTTCAAGATTATAACATCTTTACAATTATTTTGGAAATATGCAGAGGCACATCTGGAAAAAGAAACCACAACAATTCTGTAAGTAATAGGGGAAAAAACCCAGTTTCACAAATGTTGATCAGTTCATAGAGATGATCAGGTAGAAGGAGCTTTAAGAAAACTGCCAACTGCAAGCCCTGAAATTTCAATTACAAGTCAATATCACTTCCCATGTAATGCCATAGGATGGATCAAAAATACTATCATTGTGTTCTTATTCTCTTGGAATGCAAAACTGTCATCTTGGTTTGCAGCAAAAAAATAGAGCATCACCAACCTGCCAGATTGCTTATTTGTCAATGTGGTGATTCTTTATGTGTTCAGACATATTTAACCTTATTACAAAACAACACCAAATGCACCAATCAAATCCAATTTTCATTAAACCCTTGTTTACTTTAGAAGCAAACAAAGCTGTTCTAGAGAGAACATTATGTTGCAATAGTATGAAAGACTAACTCCTTTCAAAAAATCAATTAAGATATTTAATAAAAGTATTTTCTTGCACTGCACCACAAGCTCAATAAAACAAACCAGAAAGATATTTTGGGGGAAAACTTTGTCCTCAAAGAAACATTGAATAATGCTTTTTTAAAAAATAAAATAAAAAGACTACTTTCTGAAATAGAAAAGTTTTTTCCCCTCTTTGGTATTATAAGCCAGTAAAATAGATGCAGTAAGGCACGACCCCCCCAACCTTCTGGGCACCGGGGAGCAGTTCCACGGACAAAGGTTTTTCTGCAGACTGGTGGAGGCAGATGGGGCTTCTCTTGTTTGTGTGGCTCAGTTGCTGGCATGCCACAGTCCGGTGCTAGTCCACAGACTGGGGTTGGGGACCCCTGCATAAGGCATCAGGCTAGAAACTGAAAGAACATGAACTCTAGTCACATCTTAGTTACAAAGTCAGTTGGGTGACTTTGGGCCAGTCTTTCTCTCAGCCCTAGGAAGCAGGCAATGGCAAACCACTTCTGAAATCTTGCAAAGAAAACTACAGTAACTTTTCCAGACAGTTGCCAAGAGTTAAAACTGTCTCAAAGGGTGTGTGGAAAGAAGCAATATCTGGTTAACCTTGACTGATTTCAAATCTAAGCAAGATCAGATCCAGTTGATCCATGGACTTAGTGGTGATTAGATATTCCAGGGCTTTCACAACAATACTAAAGCACATTTTTTTAACACTGCCAAGAAATCTGCATGGATGCAGACACCAGAAGTGAAGCTTGACTTCAGAGCATTCTCATTTTTAACCTTTTCTTTCCAAGGACATTATTGCCTTACTATCAAGTGCATAATTTTTGAAGAAATTGTTTGAGAATATGTTCCTAGTCTTAGAAAGGTTGTTCTGGGAACCTAGAACAAATCTTTGAAATTCAAAGCATAAAAATAATTCCCAAGGCAGGAATAAAAGATAATTGGGAACCTTTATAGAATACAGCAAGCAGAAAGCCTTTTGCATAACAATGATTCAGGTAAATGGACCTGTACATTTATGTAAGATGAATAGGAAAAAGTCAATCCACACAATGGATCATAAGTTTAAAAAGAAGATTACTTACCCCTTATCCATCCTTCAGCAAAATGTACCACTCTAAAGCTTTTCTGAAAGTTCAAGAAGTCTTTGGGAGTGAAGGTGTCTGGAATGAGACATGAGGTTATTTAAAGAGAATTGTCAATCTGAAAACACTGAAGAGAGTAACAAAAAAAATTCAAAAGAATATGTCTATAGAGTGGTTAGATATTTAGCACAGACAGAAAGAATGCTCAATATCTACCTCTACTCTATTTTTTCCTTACACTGTACAGTATTTTCCTTAGTGGTTTTTTCCACCAAAGGCCATAACACAAAACCCAGGTGTAGAGACCATGAGTGCTCAACACTGGGGTTATATTTTCAATGATTCATTTTACTGCCTTTAATGAAAAATATAACTACATGATCTGAACTTTAAAAAATCCTGAACCACCCTTTTCACATAACATCCTTTATGTTTATGGTGTTTTTACCTGTGTTTTTCAAACTTGGCAACTTTGAGATGTGTGACTTCAACTCCCCAGACAGCAGAATTGTTGATAATATTTTGAATAAATAAGCCATATTGCCTGCTTATTAATGGCTAGTTTTTTCTCTTATGTTCCAGGCTCCATTCACTTTCTTAGTGGGATGGATACAATATGTACCTTCCTATTTAGGCTCTCAGACACAAAACAGAGGCCATGTGCATCTACATACCCCAATTAGAAATAGGGAGATAATGCACCCAAACACATACTTTATTGGAGTGCTAATACAAGGGAGGGAAGGAATGTTAAAATTGTTCTGCATGCTATTCCTCTCTTTCTTTCTTTGGGTATCAGATCTTTTCTTTTGAATGGTAAACTTAAGGGAGATATGGTCTTACTGTAGCTGTTCTTAAATCACTCTGGGGGCATTTTGGACTGAATAGAATTCTCCCTCTGTGTGTATGTGTGTGTGTGTGTGTGTGTGTGTGTGTGTGTGTGTATGTGTGTGTCTATGTTTATTCATTAGATTTCAAATACTGAAGCCTGCTTTTAAGGTTGCCATGTAAAACAGCCTTCCCCCTTTTTGTACAATATTCAATAGCCAACTTGGGGGAAAAATAAAAATAAAATCTTCAAGACAAATTTTACAATCTTTCAACTTTGGTAGAACCTTAGTGCATCAGGATTGGTCCCCTATCCAATTATTAACCTCACTTGCCTTGCTTTCCCTTTGAGATCACTTAATGCTAACACTTTGTTGGCCCCTGTTGGGAAAATGAGAGATCCAGGGAAATTTGCAAGGGAAGGTGAAGGAAGCAGAGGAAGAGGGGATATTAGAACTTATACTTCTTAAGTGATCAGCTGAAGTGGAAATAATTGAAGCACCTTGATGAAATAGCTGCAGGCTTAGGTGACAGTTGGAGGTTCAGAGCCAGAGGCATCTATTTTCCTCTCAGCAGAGGAGTTATGATTATGTAGCTTCACTTATTTTCATCTGATTCTGCAACTTCATGTAATAGATGTCACCAGGGAAAAGCTGGGGAGAGGAGGAGACAATTGCTTTCTTGTGGGATAGGGCTGATATTATTTTGCATTTTTGAGCCAAACTATTTGAAAATGGTATTTCTTTCTGGTTTTTTGGGTACAATTCTCCAATTAAATTGGGGTCAAAAATTCAAACTTGGGAAAACTGATTTCCTCAGATACATATCCTGATGAATAAAACCAAGAAAGCTGTGTCACGATAGGATGTGAAGAATGAAGGGGGAAAAAGTGTACTTTGCCGAAAGGCAATTAGGCAAAAGTGCTGGCACACCTTACAAATATTAGATTAGATGTGTACAAAATAATATATTTTAAAAATTGGGGGTTGAGAGTAGAGAAGGAAAACATCTTTACCTCATCTTAGCAGGCTGACTTTCTTCGCAGTTGAGGAAAAACCATGTGACTTTCAGGAGAGATATTGCAGCAGTCCTGCATGTCTTCACCCTCTCTGCAATTAAATGGAATCTGGCATGCCATCAATTTTAAAAGTTTCTTAAATTCTCAGGCACCCACCCACTTTATGCTAAGTACAAACACCTAGAACAATTTTCTGATAAATAAATCAGAAGGATTCCCTGTCTATGTATAGAAATTGTTTGATCCAGAATGTTTCTACAAGTGTTAGATTCATATATACACTGTTCAAAAAATAAAGTGAACACAAAAATAAGACATCCTAGATCTGAACGAATGAAATATTCTTATTAAATACTTCATTCATTACATAGTTGAATGTGCTGACAACAAAATGACACAAAAAGTATCAAAAGAAATCAAATTTAGCAATCTGTGGAGGTCTGGATTTGAAGTTACACTCAAAATTAAAGTGGAAAAAAACACTACAGGCTGATCCAACTTTGATGTAATGTTCTTAAAACAAGTCAAAATGAGGCTCATAGTGTGGTGTGGCCTCCATGTGCCTGAATGACCTCCCTAAACAACACCTGGGCATGCTCCTGTGAGGTGGCAGATGGTCTCCTGAAGGATCTCCTCCTACAACCTGGACTAAAGCATCCCCGCAACTCCTGGACAGTCTGTGGTACAATGTGGCACTGGTGATGGAGCGAGACATGATGTTCCCAGATGTGCTCAATTGGATTCAGGTCTGGGGAACGGGCAGGCCGCATCTAAGCATCAATGCCTTTGTCTTGCAGGAACTGCTGACACACTCCATCTACATGAGTCTAGCATTGTTGTGCATTTGGAGGAACCCAGGGCCAACCCTGCATATGGTCTCACAAGGGGTCTGAGGATCTCATCTCGATACGCTCATGGCAGTCAGGTTGCCTCTGGTAAGCACATGGAGGGCTGTGTGCAGCCCCCTAAAGAAATGCACCCCATACCATTACTGACCCACTGCCAAACTGTCATGCTGGAGGATGTTGTAAGCCAGCAGAACGTTCTCCATGGTTTCCAGACCCCGTCACATCTGTCACATGTGCTCAGTGTGGAACCTGCTTTCATTTGTGAAGAGCAAGGGTGCCAGTGGTGATTTTTGCCAGTCTTGGTGTTATCTGGCAAATGGACAAAAATCCTGCATGGTGTTTGGGCTGTAAGCACAATGCCCACCTGTGGACATCGGGGCCTCATACCACCCTCATTGGAGTTTGTTTCTGACTTGTTTGAGCAGCCACATGCACATTTGTGGCCTGCCGGAGGTCATTTGCAGGGCTCTGGCAGTCTCCCTCTTCTCCCTACTTGCAGAAAGGTGGAGGTAGCAGTCCTGATGCTGGATTGTTGCCTCCTACGGTCTCCTCCACGTCTCCTGATGTACTGGCCTATCTCCTGGTCACGCCTCCATCTCTGGACACTATGCTGACAGACACAGCAAACCTTCTTGCCACAAGCTCACATTGATGTGCCATCCAGGGCCACTTGTGTGGGTTGTGACTCCCTCTCATGCTACCACTTAGAGTGAAAGCACGCACCAGCATTCAAAAGTGACCAAACCATCAGCCAGAAAGCATAGGAACTGAGAAATGTCTGACCTTAGCAGAACCACTTCTTTATTGGGATGTCTTTGCTAACTGCCTATTCTTTCCACCTGTTGTCTATTCCATTGGCACAACAGCATGTGAAATTGATTGTCAATCAGTGTTGCTACCTAAGTGAACAGTTTGATTTCACAGAAGTGTGGTTGACTTGGAGTTACATTGTGTTGAACACACACACATACACACACACACTAAAGACTAACAAAAAATTTTTTGTTTTACTAACAAAACAAAACAAAAAACAAAAAAAACAATTTTTGTTTTACTAACAAAAATTGGTCTGATACAGTGTAAAGAATTATGAAACTAGCTGAGGCCTAGCATTCCTTGGGACTATCGTTTTGACTGAATTTGAAGAATTTTATATTCAAAATTGAAGGTTTGATGAAAATAAGCCGTATCTGCACACAGAAATAATTTTAGTGAAAAAAGCCCCCTCTGTCTTTCCAGATTAAAAGTTAAATAATCAACATTTCCAGATTTGCAGGTATCTTGATCTGTAGCTTGCATTGTCACCAAAATGTGTCACTAAGGTGCAGACTCAATGAGTTCTTTTTTTAATTTGCATTTTTTGGCAGAGGATCTCTCTAAGCTTGTCTACAAAACAATATATAGTCAATAAATATATCGTGAAGTAAATTACTTCACTTTCAATGACACTTCTATAGAAGATGCCTTTTAATTGAATTTAAAAGCAGATGAAGGTTTTGTAATTAGGTTGAATTATATACAAATATAATTGTTTATGAAACTGCTTTATGACAGAAATGTTTGGTACATCTTACAGCACTTTAATATGTTTCAATGAATTTTCAAAATTCCTTCTTTGCACTACTTATTTAACCATCTGAGTTGTTATTATTATTTATATCTCTTCTTTCCATTCAGATATTCAACAAGGCATATACAGTAATCTTTCCCATTTTATCTCCATTAATCAGGTAGGGTAAGTTGGGCTAAAAGAGACTGGTCCAGTTATCCAGTAGACTTTTGTGGATTTGATTTGGATTTTCTCAGTGCCAGGCCAACTTCTTGGTCACTACTTCACAAATTGCCCCAAGCTTGCTTAACTTTAGCCGAGTGGATTGTGTAAACCTAACGCCTAAAATTTGTAATTTAGTGGTTGAGACTTAGCATTATGAGTGGCTTTGAACAAACTTAGCAAAACTAGGAAAACTAAGTTGCTGCCTGGATGTTAAACAAGGCTAGTATGCTGGCCTTTAGTTAGTTAATTTATCATATCAAGTCCAATTCCTTGGGATTAAATGCATATGTGCTCACTATCTTCACCTGTTTTTAGTAATAACCTATCACTCTTTCAAGACATTCCAGTAATCTCTGATCTCCTCAATCCATGTTCCTCATTACAGATAACAGATAAAAGATAATCAGAGTTGGAAGGGACCTTATAGGTCATCTAGTCCAACCCCCCAACCAAACAGTAGACCCTACACCATTTCTGACAAATGACAGTCCAATCTCTTCTTGAAGGTCTCAAGTGATGGCACTCCCACAACTTCCGAGGGTGAGCTGTTCCATTGGTTGATTGTTCTCACTGTCAGAAAGTTTCTACTTATTCCAGGTTAAATCTCTCTTTGTTCAGTTTCCATCCATTATTCCTTGTCTGGCCTACACGTGCTTTAGAAAATAGATTGACCCTTTCCTCTCTGTGGCAGCCCCTCAAATATTGGAAGACTCTATCATGTCTCCCCTGTCCTTCTCTTCACTCGATTAGCCAAGCCCAGTTCCTGTAACTGTTCTTCATGTTTTAGTCTCCAGTCCCCTAATAATCCTGGTTGCTCTTCTCTGTACTTTCTCGAGAGTCTCAACATCTTTTTTATAATGTGGTGAACAAAATTGGATGCAGTACTCTAGCTGTAGTCTTACTAAGGCTTTATAGAGTGGTATTAGTACCTCACTTAATCTTGTTTCTCCTTCTTATACATAATCCTTCTTTTCACATCCCAGATGCCTGAATTGTACTTGATTGATATTTGAACCTTAATTTACAGGTAGGTAGCACTAGTTCAGAAATTCAGTTCTACAAGGAAGACAGGATTATCACTTCCAGTGTCCTTGTAGGTCCCTGCTCTAAGTTTATTTCTCCTACATAGGCAAGATGGTACAGTTAATTTGTGTTAGAAAAGCTTGCATAGATTTCCGTTATCTTCTGAAATGGTGCCTCAAAACTCCAGAAACTGGATCTACATAGACAGTAACTAGAATCCTGCCTTTGTACCTCTTCAAAATCTCCAAATATTGTTAAGCAATTGCCACTGTTTAATGACAAAGAAGGGGGAAATGGCTAAATATACAACTGGAAAATATTAATTATCTGCCATGATTTCTGATTGGTTTATTAAAAGGCTGGCTCTATAACCAAATTGTCAGTAGTAAATTGACACTGGGAAGTTTATTTGTTTCAGGTGACTTAATGACTCACTAAAATAATGCAAATGACCAGCTGTCTGCAAGGAGTATAAATCCTTCCATTCCCCACCATACAGTCAGAGCTGAAGAAGGTTCTTGGGTAAGAAGTGAAACACCTTAAAAACAAAAAAAAAACAAAAAAACCCAGAAAGACCAGCTGCCTCTTGAAAAAGCACCTTTGGGACAACCATGACTGGATGACTGAAAATCTCCATAGTCATGTCTCTTTTAGGATCTACACTCTAGTTTTTTCTACACCAAGATGTCAGTGAGCTATCATTAGATGTCAGTGTTCTGTAATCATGGTCAATGGATGGGTTGATCATCCATTACTATAGCCTGAAGTCAAATGAATGGTAGTCACTAGTAAAAGAGACAATAAAAGCAAGAATAATTGTCAATAAGAAAAACAGATTTGTTGCCAGAATAATATTTGCTAATGCAGGGATGGGTTTGAGAGTACAGCTCAATACAGTAGAGGGAAAAGATCCTGAATCTTAGGAGTTTGCTTATCATATTACATCTGCAGACATTTTAAAATGTGGTTATTCATGTTTTCTAGCCTTTTAGATCAGTTTTCTGACAATGTAGGACTCAGCCCCGGAATGTATTTTTCAGTTCCAATATTTATCTTCTAGAAATTATGCTTTTTTATTATTTACCTCAAGGTGCAAGCTGTAGCTGTGTTATAAAGCTGATAGCAAAGATAAACTTGGGTAGATAACAAAGATAGTCCTAAAATATAAAAGTTGCCCCTGGAAATGTATAAAATTTCAAAGGAAGATTAAGTAAGTCCCTTCTCTTCTAACTTTTAGGCAAGTGTTCAAAATATCTATATCCTTTCTTTAGAAATATTTTCATATCCCATACTGTAAAGTAACTTTAAAATTAGGTTTCATTTCCTATTATTTTCTAACTATAGAATTTTATTCTGTGATAAAATACTTCAGTGTTTTTTAAGGCCTGAAATGGAGTTTAATTCCCACTCCTTAAATAAGTAAATAACTTGAATCACTTAGCCGAGCTAGAATCTGAGAAGGAATTTAAACCTAGAAAACATAATGAATAGCATGATTTTCTTTTTGTCTGTTCCCTATTATGCATGTTCAGAAATAATATTCAGAAATATTCAGAAATAAAAAAAAACAGAAATAAAATCAGAAATTCCTTTTTTCCATTTATTCTTCTAGTTGTGCATATCAGACAACTGGGTAAGACAAATAAATAGCATTTTTTCTGTGTGCTCTAATCTTTTAGTCAAGAGTACACTTTGTTCCAATTATTTTTTTCAACACCAAGTTAGATAATTCTGAAAGTACAAAAAAGTTTAAAAAGTCAAAATAAAAAGGGAGATTTGTTAGATATTTAGAAGCTTAGACTGTAAAACAGAGTTGAACAAAATTTTGTCTTACCGTACATCTCAAGACTGATTGGTTGAAATATGATGGAAATGTATCCAGGATAAGAGAGAGAGGGAGGGAGAGAAAGAGACAGAAGATATACTTACATACATACACACATCCATCCATCCATCCATCCATCTATCCATACATCCATCCATACATACATACTGCAACAAATGCCAAATCCTGTCTAAACAACCATAACAATAATAATTGCAAACAAATTGATGGTACCAATAGTAATAATGGTAACAGGTACCTTGAGTGGAATTCATTGGCATTGATAAATTCATCATTGATCAATTGCAAAAAATAGCTTTATTTGGAGCAAGTTAATTCTGTAACAATACCTTTAACACCTTCAAATAAGAACATCTACCTATCCAAGGTCTTTGACAATTATCAATAAGTGGATAAAAATATCAAATCCAATCTAAATATCTGATTATGTGTTGAACCATAATAATAAATTGTCTGTTGTCTGATTTTCAAAGAGTCCATACAGCTCACAACAGTCAAGCAAAGCAATTACAGAATCAGTGATGTAGGAGAAGGGATGGCAGAACTTGTGGGTAGAATGAAAAGAGAGATAAGCCAAGAATCCCTATATAGCTACAAGACAACAAAACCCAACCCCTTGAGTGCTATTGACCTTTATCTAATTCTAAGCAAGTGTTGACTATAGTTGAGTTAGGCTTTTAGCAGTGAACCAATTTAACTGAACTTTCACATATACACTTAGTCATACGTGTATGCATCTGATAATAAATAACAATACATGTATGCATCTGATAATAATTGAATGAAGTGAAAACTCTCCCTCTGTCTCTTAAAGGCCTGGGTGAAAGCCAGGACTTTGAAATTCTTCTGAATAACAATCAAATGTATTTTGGGAGATACCCTTATTCCAGGGGAGCAGATGCTGTTGCCCAACCAATGTTAATGTTTCCCGGATCTGGGTTGCCCAAATACCCACAGAAAGTCTGGATAGCATTGAGTCAGAGATAGTTCATACCATGTGTTTCATTATTCTAACTTATTAGTTGTTAAGGATCTGTGTATTGTAGCTTCAGCGTTTACCTTCCTTTTTGCTATTGTAAGGTAACTTGAATGGATTAAATTACTTTTTATGTCTGGATAATGAATACAACAATATCATCTTATTTAAATATGTGTTATCACAGCCCTATTCAAGTGTTATGAAATCCATGCTTTCACATGAAATTTCTGGATTCCCCAATCAATGTTGTTTTGATGAGACTGATTTTCCTGAAGGCGTCTCTGTATTCAATGTGAATGTCTGTGGAAAGAAGCTACAGTCATTGTATATGAGCCATGACCCTGATAATATAATATCTTGCTTCCAAGGAAGCTACTACATTATGGAACAATAAGTACATACATTTTTTTTTCCTGCAGAGAGAAATGCTGGAAGAAGTCACAGAATTGGGATGATGTCACTTGAAGAATATATTTTCTAAAATGCTATTATTGTTCGGGTTTAATAACACATGAACAGAGCTTTTGTCTGGCTCCATGTATATGTATTGTATGCAGCAACAAATTGTACATTAGGATCTTTTTAAAAGATAGGCATTATGGCACAGTTTGCTCAAAATTGATATCCTGTTTAGTCAGTCCCAGGACCTAGAATCCCAAAGCAAGTGACTTCAGGTTAAGCAAGACAACTCTAAATTTGTCTCCTGTAGTCTTCTTTCTGAAAACAGAGTAGGGGTGTTTTGTTTTGTATTTATACTCGACCTTAGCATCTGAATCAGAGAAGGAAACTTTATGTATAGCACCCTTTTGTATTCATAGGCTTAATTTATCCAGAAACACACACATGTTTATGTGAATGGTTCCCAGCTGGACTGGGAAATTTGTTGTCTATAATCATGAATTTTCAAATGAAAGGTAATGATTGAAATCAGTAGGGAATTAGACAAACATTTAGATTTAGGAGAAGGTGCTAGATTAATAGCAGGAGGTAGAGTGGGACAAAAAATATAAATCACGAAATTGTATCTTTCAAAAATCAATAGCACAAGCATTGAGATATGAAGATTTGGTTCCTACTTTTCCTATGCTTTCTGTTCAAGGACATGTGAATCCTACATTTATTGTTTGCTAATTCTTCTCTGAGCTTTCAGTACATTTTCAGATTAGTATCAAATGTATTCCTGAAGTGTTATCTTCTGTTTCAGTGGGATTAGAAGACTACTACTAAGCACTTTATTAATTTTGTCTCTCTTAATCACCTTAATTTGAAAACTAAACAGAAACTAAAACTTCAGTGAATTCTGGTCCATACATAATAACTTTACTATCTTCCAAAATGTCTCTCACTTGTTTTGCATTCTTTAATTGAAGCCAGCCTTATGATTTACAATATTTTACAACAATGGCTTTCATGATTGCCTTTGTGACCAATGATTCGAGTGGTACATTTGCAGAGAGAACCAAGCACGAGATCCAAAGTGTTAAAAACTACAAGAATTTGCAATTCCAAAATACATCAAGGACATTTAAAAATTAAAATATTTCAAGAAGTTATTTTGCCAAACATATGATATGCAGGTTGGTCAGCTTAATGAACCTTTGGCAAACAGATGGTCACTGAGGGAAACAACAATTAGTATTGGTTTGAATTGCAAATCTTAAACATCTCAGAGACTTTGCAGTGATTTTTCTTCATGGAAAGCAGAGTGCATTTCTAATGCTGAATTAATGTTAGATAATGGAAAAAAATATAGGTTAATTTTGAAATGCCTATGACTTGTCCTATGATGGCTATAAGAAAGGCCCCTGATGTTATAAGATGTACAAGTTTTCATATCTTAAAAAACAGATTTTTTAAAATATTAGACTTAGACATTTTACCAAATAGAGTTGTAAAATTCTTACTTTGCCAGAAAGAAAGAAGCAAAGTCACCTTGCAGTGATTTTTTTTTCAGTCTCACAAATACTTGTGTTAATGCATCTTAAACAGCTTGCTTATTTCAGAGTTGTGAAGATTACTCCTTTTCTGAGAAAGACACAAACAGCTTTTATTAATCAGTGAGTACATGCTAAAGATCCAAACTGACTTTTAAAAGTGTTCATTAAGGATCATAAAAATACATTACAGAAACTAACTTTGCATTATTTTGAGGACTTTTATTTTCTGATCATTCCAAAATTAGGCTCTTCAGTCCAAACTCAGGACAGGTGTTTGGGCAGAAAAGGCTATTTAAAGTAATTTATTTATTGCTGGTTTTCTTGTGGGGACGTTAAGCTTGGGTTTGGTGTAGTTGATTACTTTGTGCCTGAGTAAGGACATTTTTCTTTTTACTGATTGGATATTGGTTGCACCAAGACAATGTTCCTTTTGTATATCAAGGAAGCAGGATAGGAGCAAAGCAAAGATATTTTAAAATACATAGTTTCAGTAACAAGAAATTATGGGACCAAGAGTACTAACCATGCTTGGCAAACATTCAGGGGCATCTTTATAATGAAGGGGGATTTGCAAGATTCTGTTTGGTAAATTAAAGAGATGCAAGTTGTAAAATCTCATCAGAGGGTGCCCTGAAAGTTATGAAACATGAGACAATACTAAGCTGGCATAGACACTTAATCCAAGAGAAGTTGAAGAGACATATCTTCATTTTTTAAAATTAATTAATTTATTTGTTCAATTTATCAATCGCTCACAAGATAATAGTTATAAGTATAAACATAGTTATGAATACATGAAATGAATACATATCAGAAAAATAAAAAGAAATAATAGGACAGGGACGATAGGCACATTGGTGTGCTTATGCACACTCCCTACAGACCTCTTAGGAAAGGGGTGAGGTCAATAGTAGACAGTCTAAGATTAAAGTTTTTGGGGCGGGAAGAAACCACAGAGGCAGGTCACGTATTCCAGGCATTGACCACTCTCGTTGCTGAAGTCGTATTTCCTGCAGTCAAGTTTGGTGCGGTTAACCTTGAGTTTGTATCTATTGTGTGCTCTTGTATTGTGGTTGAAAACTTATTCATTGACAGGGAGGCATTGCAATGAATGATTTATATAACTATACTTAGATCAGACGAAAGGCGGTGTAGTTCAGGTTTTCTTAATGACCCCATAAACCCTTGCGGGATAGAATCTGGGCAACTGAATAGAATAGACTAAAATACTTATTGGCCAAGAGTGATTGGACACACAAGGAATTTGTCTTGGTGTAAATACTCTCAGTATACATAAAGAAAAGATAACATTAGTTAAGAATCAAGAATCATAATGTCCAATGCTTAATGATAGTCATAGGTACAGTCAACAATTAAATCATACAAGGAAATAGTCAATATAAATTGTAAGGATACAAGCAACAAAGTTACAGTTCTACAGTCACAAGTGGAGGGGATAGGTGATAAGGAGTGATGAGAAGATTAACAGTAATAATAGTGCACACTTTGTAAATAGTTGAACAGTGTTGAGGGAATTATTTGTTTAGCAGAGTGATGGCTTTCGGGAAAAAACTGTTTCTTTGTCTCTAATTGTTTCTGGTGTGCAGTGCTCTATAGCATTGTTTTGAGGGAAGGAGTTGAAACAGTTTATGTTCAGGATGTGAGGGGTCTGTAAATATTTTCACAGCCCTCTTTCTGACTCGTGCAGCATACAGGTCCTCAACTGAATAGAGCTAGCAGGGTATTTACTGGTCAGATGCCCTTCCTGTCACCAATGCAAAGTTTTGTTCAATAGATATATATTCTCATTGTGTCCATAGAGAGAAATATCTGCTTCTAGGACCAAGCGTCCTGATTGTGAGGCAAGAGCTCCACCTCTAGGCCACCACACAACTCCTAAGTTGAAGAGACATATTCTGGATGTTAAATAGGGGTTGGGCTTGCCTGCAACATTTCAATCAAGAAGAGAGCCTAAAGCAGGGCTGTCAAACTTGTGTTGTCATAGTGGCATAATGTGACATATCGGGACTTTCCCCTCCTTTGCTAAACCAGGCATGGGTGTGGCGAGTGCATGACGCAGCCAGCCTGTGGGCCATGAGTTTGACAGCCTGGCCAAAAGGAATCTGCCTCATATAACTGACTATAGTTAGTTTTTCCTCACTGTTCTTACTGTAGGTGCTTTTAGAAAACTGGTCCTAATTTATCATAGTCCTTCATTCTTCAAATAAGTTAAAAGGAATAGTTCATGACAAATATGAGGCATGCTGACAATCAGTCTGGTGTAATGCTTAAAGTTTTGATTGGGATCAAAAAGTTTATATGATTCTGTGCTGGTCTTCTTTCAAATCATGGATCTTAGTCATGGAAGCTCAATAAGTGACAGTATTGTCACAACCTATTCTACTTCTTAGGGTTATTGTGAGAATAAAATATAAGGACCAACTACTATAATATACTTCAGTTGCTGAAGAAAAATATAGAATAAAAACCAGACTAATAATGATAACAGTGATCTAAATGCATTCAGTTCTATCTGCATTCATGCAATTAAATGCATTCAGTTCATAAATAATTCAGTTCTATCTGAAATAGCTGTCCAGGATTGCAGAAAAACTTTCTGACCAGCCCAACTTGTAAAGGGGCATTAGTAGACTTACCAGAGAACTCCCTTTCTAGACACTCTGCAAGAGAGTCCAGCATTGAGATATGACTCCTCCCTCTGATATCATTGAGCTGAGTCTGCCACGATAAAAAGCCAGCCTCTGCTAAGAGTCCCAGCTTTTCTGGAAAAGAACTTGACAGACTTAAAGTGTCTCTGGAACATAAAACAAGAACAATGAGAAGGACCCCCCCCCCCAACCAAGCCCAGACAACCACAGGGTGGGGCTGGACTTTCTTGCAGCATCTCGAGAAAGGGCATTCTCTGGTAAGTCTACCAACGCTGCTTCAAGAGTCCAGCATTGGGACATACCAAAGCCTGCATGCCTGAGGGAGGGCCCTCATCTGGTTCAATCAATCTAACACTAGAAGCACCTTCTGGAGTACCCTTCTTCCAAATGCTGTTTCTGCAGATGCGAAGAAATCCAACTGATAGTGCCATAGAAATGGAGAAGGAGAAGCCCAAGTAGCTGTTCTGCAAATGTCCTCGATAGGAGCCTGGGTAGTCCAGGCCGATGAAGTCACTCTACTTCTGGTAGAGTGCGCTGTGAGCTTCCCTGGAACTGGAAGAGCTAAGGCTTCATAGGCAGTAGAAATAAATGTCCTGACCCATCTGCTCATCACAGATGAGGAAGACTACCTTCCCAAGGAAGCCAGTGTTGGAAGGACACAAACATCGCTTTAGTTTTGAGAAAAGTAGCAGTACGTTTTACATAAATATGGAGTGCTCTTTGCACATTCAGCGTATGCCACTTGTGTTCCAATGCATATTGGGGCTTGAGGCAAAAATCTGGTAGAACTATGTCTTGTGCCCTGTGGAACCAAGAATTAATCTTTGGCACAAAGGAAGGGACCAAACATAACACTACTTGGTTGTCGTGGAAGATGCACAAATCTTCCCTCATGGAAAAGTTGCCAACTCAGAAACTCTCCTGGCTGTCATGATCACCACCAGGAAGGCCACCTTGAGGGATAAAGGACAAAGGCCCACCATCCATAAGGGTTCAGTGGTGGTCCCTTCAGGGCCTGAAGCACCTTAGGGAGATCCCAAGTGGGATACCTATGAACTACAGGAGGATGCAGATTTGAGACCCCCTTCAAGAATCTGCAGACTGAAGGATGATGGAAAATAGAAGTATAATTATCCCATGACAAAATAGATGCTAAGTCCACCACCTAGTGGTGGAGGGTATTTGGTGAGAGCCCCTTATCTAAACCATCCTGAAGAAACAGTAACACGTCTGGTACTGGTACTGAAGGAGATGTAGGATCTTGGGCCATTTTAGAATACCCCCCACAAAATGACCTCCAGGTGATATCATAAATGCAGTTGGTTGATGGTTTACGAGATGCCTGGGTGGTTTGAATGATCCTGTATGATAAGTTGGACTCCTTCAAAGATTTCCACTCAATTGCCATATGGCCAATTGAAACCACTGGGGTTCCAGATGTAGAAGGACTCCTTGGCTGAGTGAAATTCTGTTGGCTGGGATTCTCCATGGCCTCTGGACTGACAGATTCACCAGGTTGGTGAACCAGGGCCTTCTGGCCCAATGGGGCCTCAGGAGAACTAGCTTCACCTTCTCCTCCCTCATTTTCTGAATGACTGCTGGAATGATTGGAAGGAGGGAAGGCATAGAGGAGACCTGGGGGCCACTTGCTTCAAAGTGCATTGGTCCCCTCTGTTCCCTGGTCCAGAAACTTGGTGAAAAACCTGCCTACTTGTGCATTCTGGGGAGTGGTAAATAGATCCACCATTGGAGTTCTGAAATGATGGACAGATCCTGGAACAGCAATGGATGAAGGCTCCACTCTGAGTGGTCAACGAGTTCTGCTCAACCAGTTGGCCTGAGAGTTGTTGACCCTGGAGATGTGGTCTGCCTTGAGGGACAGAAGGTGCCTCTCTGTACATCTCCCCAGATGTTCCACTTCCTGAATCAGGGCCCTGGACCTGGTGCCCCCCCCGCCTGTTGACAAGGGCCTTTATGGCCAGGTTGTCTGTCATAACCAGCACATGGGACCCTGCCACCCTGTCCGGGAAGCATCTCAGGGCCAGGAAGATAGCCCTGAACTGTATGAGATTGATGGGGTGAGACCTGTCTGCCTGTAGCCAGTGACCCTAAGCCACCTGGCCTTGCAGATGAAACTCCCCCCATAAAGTCTGGCATCTGTCATGATCAGAATTCTGTCTGGCTCTTTGAACAGATGTCCCTTCGTGATGGCCTGGGATTGCCACCATCTAAATGAACGAAGAACCTGGGGGGGGTGTCTGGACCCTGCTGGCTGAATGGCTGGTCCCCACTTGTTGAAATGGGAGGAGAAATCATTCAGGGAGTGGGCATGTAGGTGAGCCCACAGCACAATGTCAATGCAGGATATCATCTTCCCAAGCAGCTGTGACAGGAGAGACAGAGCAATGGTATGAAGCATTCAAACTTGGTTGATCAATTCATTGAGGGTCTCCTATCGCTCCAGGGAAAGGAAGACTCTGCAGCGCATCATGTCAATGATCACCCAAGGTGTAGAAGATGGGTCATGAGTAGAAGATGACTCTTGACAGAGTTTATGGAGAATCCATATTCCTGCAAGAATTGCATCATGGTCCGAAGGTCATGGTTGGTTGCCTGGATGGAGGTAGACTGGATCAGAATGTCATCCAGGTAGCATTGGACCTTCACAGGCAAAGCATGGAGATGTGTTTCCAATGCTGCCAAGACCTTGGTAAAGACCCTTGGGATTGATGAGAGGCCAAACAGAGGGGCTTGGTACTGAAAATGCTTTTGTAACAGAAATGCAGTAACTGGTGATGATGGGACCAGATTGGAATTTGGAGGTAAGCTTCCATGAGATCTATGGATGAGAGGAGATTGCCCCCCAGACGCTCTGAAGAATAGAGTGTAAGGTCTGCATATTGAAGCGCCTGTAGGAGATGAACATGTTCAGGGACTTGAGGACCAGAATTGCTCTCCACCCATCCTAGGCCTTTGGAATCCCAAAGAGGCAGGAGTAAAATCCCAACCTCTGTTGTTCGACCAGAACCATTTGTATGGCTCTGATGTCCACCAAGTGTTAGATGGCCGATTCCATGAGAGCCACTTGGACCCGTACTGAGAAATTGGACAGTCTGGCAATTGCGCAACCACAGGAGATGCCTTGCAGCCACCAAGGATGCCATTGCCTTAGATGTGAATCTAGCAGAGCTTAGTGTAGCTTGGCTGTAAACTCTGCTGCAGCGATTATTTTGTTCAGGTCTTGGTGAGACCTGGCATTGCTGCTTGGCAACTGGTCCTGGAGCTGGTGGAGCCAATGTATAACTGATATTGTGAAGCATAAGGCTGCGGTGGAGGCCTTCACTGCCCAAGCTGCAGCCTGATGCATGTGTTTGAGTGTTTGCACCAACTTTTTGTTATTAGGCTTAAGGACATCCTCCGGTTCAGTTGGGGTTCCACCGGAGCATCTACAGGTGGTACTATTAGGACATTGGCCTGGGGGGGCTCCTTAAAGAACCTCTTATCCTGGGATGAGGGGTGAGGCCCTGATAAAGGAGCAGCACATTAGTTCCTCACCAAGTCTAAGAATAATAATGGAGAGGGGAGCACCTCATTTTTGATCAAGTCCCCTTGGACTGTAGGGTTCACTTGTGGCTCTGGTGCCACCTCATCAAGTCTTAGTTGCGTAGTGACTAAGGCCTTGTGGAGTAGTGGTTTGAATAAAGATGGTCTGAAGACAGCCACAGAGGTGGGCTGGTCTGGCCTAGATTCCTCATCTTCAGAGAGGTTGGAAACCCTGAGTTCACCTTCCTCCTCTTCTGAAATGAAGGATCTGCTATGTTCTGAGTGAAGAACATAGAGAACTTCTGTCCTCATACTCCCCCATCCTGGAAGAGTTGTGGGGAAAAGAAACTCATGAGGCCTGATGATTCCCTGCTGTACAGGAGGGTTTCCTTTGTTACGGAAGTGACAATGCTTGGGGTGTCACCTGCAGGAAGAAGGAGCTGCTGAAACCCCTCAGCAATACTCTGCCTAATGGCTACAGAGAACATGGTCTGGATATCTTCTAGCCTATTCCCTAAGGGAGGATCCATAGGATGAAGACCAGCCACTGAGGGGATATAGGTGGCCTCTGCCCTTGCCTATGTCCCCCCGGGGCAAAAATGCTTGATAATTGTAAATACCAGTACTCCAATTAGCTGGTCTAAATCAAGGCCCAGACCTCTGAGATCCTGGGGAAGGGAGGCTTCATCTGGTCTCTTAGGGGACCATGCCTAAAGGTGGCTTGCAGAATTGCCTTCCAACCCCCCCCCTCCCTCTAGGGACCAGATTTGGGCAGGCCTGAGATTCTCCTGACTGAGCAAGGCCCTGTCCTCTTAATTGTTGTAGATTTTCCATTACAGCATGCCTTCTCCTTTCAGCTCTCAGTCCTGACTTTAAGGCTTTTTTAGGGGCCAAGGCCTTTGCACTAAACTTAGCTGTAGTCTCCCTGTTGGCTGAAAGGGCTCTTTGTCTCCTTCTCTTGAAAGGCCTCCTTTTTCACTTCAGAGCTCTGTTTTCCATCCAGGCTCAATGGTCCAGGTTGGGCCCAATCACTCTTCATATCGCTAGGAAGGACACTGAAGATGCTATCGGCTCCTCATAAGTCGTGTCTTCTAGAAGTGGGCCAAATAGTTGGGTTAACTGCTTTGAAGCTTCAATAAAATGGCACCCAAAAGAACTCAATCCCCAAAATGGTTGACTGCCACATGCATGGAGGCCAATAGAAAACCCTATTAAGAGTGGTCTACGGACCTGCCAAATAATTTCAGGGCCTGTCCCTCTGCAATGCATTGAGCAAGAAGGCTCCAAACCTCATCTGAAAATTATTTAGCCATTTGTTGTAGCTGGGAGGCTCTGAATAACAGTTGAGAGGCACTAAGGTATTGGGGCCTGGTGTAGCTGGAGGACCGCATGGGAGGCTCTGTTGAGCTTGGCCAGCTCTGTGGTCTCAAAATCATGCTTTTTAAGGGTGCATGCCCAAAGAAGGACAGTGTGGGAGGCTCTTTTGAGTCCTCCTGGCTGTGTGGCTTCCGATCGCTATTTTTAAGGGTGCATGATTCAAAGGGCTGTGTTGGAGGCTCAGCAGAGCTCTCCCAGATCAAATATTTGCGTTATCTCTGTTAACACCTTGCAACAATTGGTGATTGTGAAGAAATGCAGATCCCCAGTCTCCCTGCAGGTGCAGCTCTACCGGGTATTTGGGAGCTGTGCTGTTCGTACATGTTGTTTAGAAATATTTTTAACATGCTGTAGATCTGTAATTGTAGATAGCCAAGATTCCAGAGATACTAGCTCTATGTCAAAGAGCTGAGTCAAAAAGCTGGGGCTCTCAGCAGAGGCTGGCTTTTTATAGTGGCAAACTCAGCTCGATGATTTCAGAGGGAGGAGTCATATCCCAATGCTGGACTCTCAAAGCAGCATAGTGGAGAATGCCATGAATCTGGGGTTGTCAGTTAATATTTGGGTAGGGAACAATCAATAAATGTTAGAATAGATTGGGAAGCTGAAATCTATCAAAAACAAGGCATTGGCAAAGCACTTCCACAATGTCACCATAAGTATGCTGCATGAATCTGGATATGGTTTTGACTGCAAGACAACATTACCTTAGATACAAGATAGGTGCTCATGATCACACTTGTTTAAAATTATTCTTCTAATCAATAAAGTTGTAGCTCCCAATTGACACAGTTTGGGGCATGCTCTTTATACAAACTGCTTGAGTATTCTGTGACAGAAAATTCTATGATAAAATTCCCCAATAGTTTCATATAATAGTCATTTATAGCTGCTGTATTTTTCTAGTAATAAAATCTATTTATCTTACAACTGTATCACTATTAGAAGGGTCTAAGGCACTTAAAGAGCTCTTATAAACTAACATCCTTTACTTTGATGTTTGATGAAGAGACACCCTTTTATATGTGGTATCAAGAAGTAAGGATTATATGTTGAACATGGAATAGAACAGCTGTGGCAATAGGAACAAGAACACTTACAAGATTGAACAAAGAGCAGCAGGACATAAAACAATTTATTTTAGCAGTATTGAAATGATTGACCTTCTCAGGTAGATGCTTTTTAGGAATCTCTTTGTAGTTTCAGGTTCTTTACAGTTCACTCTCCTTCGCTATTGCCTTTTGGTGATATTCACTAGACTCTAAATAGAGCTGGAGAAGTTAGCTTACATGGTTCTTTCTTGAAGGATCCTTACTGGAGAAGGACCATAGTTCCTGTGGAATTAGATGGTGATGGTCTCTTGATACTTTATGCTTTGAGTAGTATTTGGTTTATACTCTGAGTGATTAGAGGCATTTTCATGCTAGAAAATCCCCTAAAACCATTGTTCACTGATGCACTCATGAAGAAAAAGACAAGTACAAACCCCGCAGAATATTGTTTCCAGCTCACTGGAGCAATATTATTTAACTGGATGTAAGATGACAGGCTAGATTCCTATACTTGAGCTAAAGGTGTTTAGAGAAAAGCAGCTCTACACAAAGCCCTTTTAAAACCTGCTTGTACATAATGATACACAGGGGAACTCCTACAATTTGAACATGGGATGTACAATCTTTCAGGTTTTCTCTCGTCATTTATGTTTCAAAACCTAACACTATATCACTGCCATTGGTATATTCTGATTTCTCCCAGTGGGAAATGATAACCAGGATGCTTAGAGTATCTCAGATCAGACATGATACATTAACTGATCCAAATATTTTAGAGACTGATTGAAGCTCCCTGAAGAGGCAAAGCCTCAAGGGTTTTCTGTGATGCTGCATTTCCAAACTCCTACAGAAGAAGCGAGATGATCGTTTCCATTGTTTTGCATACAGTTTTGAAAAGCTGCTAGGAGAGATGCTAGCTGATGGACAGACGACAGTGTGCTATTTGTTGTGGGAGGGCAGGAGAGTGGAATAATCAATTTGGTGCTATTTATTTTAATTCCATCTATTCCATGTTTAACTTCAACTAGTCTTCCTTTATTTTCTTCCCTGAATAAGTATTGTGTCAAATAAGGTGTGTAAGGTGTGGGGGCAAAGGTGTGTGTGTGTGTGGGGGCAAAGTTATTCAGTAGATTGCATGATTGAATGGGGTTTTGAACCTGGATTTCCCCAATCCAAGTCTATCATTTTAGTAGCCATATTATACTAATTCTTCTGAAAAATGTTGAAATTAAATAATTCCAAAGCACTTTTTTTTGTTCAAAAGTTGCTGAACCTTGCTGTCACTGGATAGACTTGAAAGCTAAGCAGAAACAAAACTGCTTAATACTTGGATGTGATATAGCAACAATATCAATAACGGGGTAATAAAGAAGATAAGGATAATAATAAGCTACAGCCAAATAACATGGGTAAATCTACATAGACATTAAACAGTACTACGAGAATTAGATGTTCAGCAGAGTAATAGCATGAGGGAAGAATCTGTCCCGACATGTAGTTGTTTTGGCTTGCAATGCTTTATAGTGGCATCCTGAAGGCATTGAAACAGTTCATGTCCAGTATGTGAGGGATCTGCAGATATTTTCTCAATCTTCTTTCTGCTCTATGCAATATACAGATCTTCTATGGAAGGCCGGCTGGTGTCAGTTGTTCTTTCTGCAGTCTAACTATCTGTTGATTTCTGTACCAAACCAAACAGTTATTGAAATACAAATGACAGACTCAATAATTTGTTTTTAAAAGGCAGCTCCTGAGGCAATCTGAACTTTCTGAGTTGATGCAGGAAGAATATTCTTTGTTGTGTTTTTTTTTTTAATGATGGTTCGGATGCTAGGTGTCCATTTCAAAACCTGGGAGATTATAGAACCCAAAACCAGAAGGATTCTACTGCTGATACTCTGCTGTTAAATATAATAAGGATGGTGGAATAGAATAACTCACTCTAAAACTCATGTTTATCTCTACAATTTTAAACATGTTCAGCTCCAGATTGTTCTGGATGAACCACAGGGATAGTTGTTCAAACTTCCATTTATCACTGACTCATCACCGTCTCCTACAAGTATGGACAGGCACAGCTAGCTAAATCAGTTCAGAGTGAAGAATTTCTGGAATAATGGTATTGAATGCCACTCTGAAGTCTATGAAAAAGGCCTGAGGATTCAAAATATTGCAAGATGTAACACACTTAATTTAGTATAGGCTAGCTATTTCTCTAGTATTATCAAGAAAACAATGTAGACATGTCTGTGAAGTCACAACAAGTCAGGGATGATTTAAAGAAGACCTTAACCTCTAGCTTCTTGGGGAAGAAAACTTTTAGCAAATAGTTTCTAGTACTGCCAAAGAATGCTGCGTCCATTTAAGGAGCATAGTAAAACAATGGATTCCTTCCTTCCTTCCTTCCTTCCTTCCTTCCTTCCTTCCTTCCTTCCTTCCTTCCTTCCTTCCTTCTCATGAAAAAGACACTGAAATAACTTATACCTAAATTCTCTGATGCTTATTTGAAAGGAAGGATACTTTCTTTCATATTTGTGTTGGTACATTTATGTTTTTTCTAGAATACCATAATTGTATAAACATGTTGATTTGGATAGTTTCTATAAATCCATTCTATTAAAATCAACAATAGTAAGTATAGAAACTATAAGAAAATGGCTCATTTTTATACATTTAATAAAAAAAGAGTGGTCATCAGGTTGTGTAAGAACCTCCTGGAGTCCCTAAGGTGTCTCACGAGGAAGGGTGCTTAGAAAATATTGCCTAGTAGAAACCACTTGTCATCAAAGAGTTCACCAAAGAAAATAAAGTGATTGCTATATGCTTTCTGGTCAGTGGTGGGATTCATTTTTTTTTTTTACTACTGGTTCTGTGAGTGTGGCTTGGTGGGCGTGACAGGGGAAGGATACTGTAAAATCTCCAGTCAGAGGTGATATTTGCTGGTTCTCCGGACTACTCAACATTTCCACTACTGGTTCTCCAGAACTGGTCAGAACCTGCTGAATACCACCTCTGTTTCTGTTGAGGGAATTACAATAGGCAGGTAGACTACAGTTTCTTACTCAAGCTTCATTTCTATTCAATTTTGTGTGGAAGAAAAGAAGCTTAAACTGTTCTACAGAAGACCTCATAGTCTGATATGTAATATCAGTATGTTATATTTCCTTTGCTTGGTTGAATAGTGTTTTAGTCATTTATAAAGGAACAAGAAATGTTGCTTAATTTTACATGGTACAGGATTTATACATGATATGTACCTATTATCACTGTGGCTGCTGAATGTTTTGACTCTAAAGAAATGAAGATGTCCTACACCCTGCCAAATCTGATATTTCTTTTTAATTCTCAGACCAGTGCTTTCCTTTTTTTTTTCCCTTTTAATGAATATAAATTTCTTATCTGTCTCATGCGAATCCTATGAGGATCATATTGTTTTGTTCGGAAAACACACAAGGTAGACCGGGTTCCAACAACAAAAGGCTTTATTCAAACAGTAGTCAGAA
>BHFT01044554.1:0-25354 GCA_004320025.1 Laticauda laticaudata
GGCTGACTTAGTTGCTATGCCTATTCATTGGCTGACCTTGTTACCATGCTCTATTCCAGTTCATGAATATACTCTAACACTGCCATCTTGTCAGGATTCAGCAGCATTTTATTTGCCTCAGTCTAGTCCAAGGGTCTCCAAACGTGACAACTTCGACTTCAGGGACTTCAACTCCCAGAATTCCCTAGCCAGAAGAATTTAGAATTCAGGGGAAGTCTGGGAGTTGAAGTCCACAAGTCTTATGGTTGCCAAGTTTGGAGACTCTTTATCTAGTCAATTTTTGATGACACAGGCTTCCTTCACTTGCTTGCTAATTGAAGTTACAACATGCAGAGGTGGTGTTTTTTGGAAGGAGCAACAAATAGCTGTTTGGAGGACGAATCTTACCAGGCCTGAAATTGTGCCCATTGTAAGAAAATGAACAAGATTCCACAAGGCTATTATTTTGATGTCTTCCAAGAGTTTATAAGGAAATTTTCATGGAATTTTAAAAAGTTCTTTAGCCTCTATCTCCTCTTCTTAACAATGAGAAAATCTATTTAATAAAAAGCACATTTATAGAAAATTACATTAACATACAAACTCAATTCATTGAGAACTGTTTGGCTCTGCAGCCAAAATAAGTGTTGTTATAAGGAAGCTGTACAGCTTCCTATAAGGAAGCTGTACATATTATTGTTCAAGTTAATGCTGAACTTGAAGTTACATTTGATGTTGAATTTGAATTTAGAACTTGTTTAGCTTGCATATGATTTTACAATCCATCATTTCAAATAAGGTACATGACAGTTTCAGGGATTTTTTTCTGTGAAAACAATATGAAGGATAATAATTAATCCTTTCTCTCATCTGGTGCTGGAACTCCATTTAAACTCAGGCATTTCAGAAATGTTCTCAATCAATGTTTCTTATAGTACTAGTAGATCCAGTCAAAATTCTAACATCACATCAAGGGTGGGCTTCCAATGTGTATATATTTATATTGGTATATTAATGACCAGAGCATCATTTCAACTTTTCTTACAAACAATTTTGTGGAACACTTTCAAGAAAACTAGTACTAAACAACTGTGATTTTTTAAAATAAAAAGTTTTACATAACTCTTTTAGTTCCTGACTATACATTGAAATAGCCAAACTGCAATAGCAACTCCCCATGAATGGTTTCATGAGGCAAATAATGAAGACCTATTAATTGTAGGACATCATACAAAATTCTATATTTACAGAAGAATTCAAGTTCAGTGTTTCTTTTTAAGTGGCCTTTTATAGCACTGAAAGGTACAATTAGAAATGATAGCTCGACAGGTATAAAACTAGCAGCAGATTTCACAGTAACCTTCAGTTAAACCTTTTTCTTTCTTTTGTGGAGTAGATAACTGTTGCTATTGTTTACCATTTTTTTCTGTCCTGAGGTCAAGATATGTTCTTAATTGACAGAGAATAATAGAAAGCTGATGACACCAAAAGCAAGTTCAAATCTGAAAGTTTTTGAAACTTGGAACGTACAAAGACTCACACATAAATATGCACACATCTAGAATGAACCCAGGAATGTAGGGATTCTATTGGCATTTTATTAGGCCATTTCATGTTCTTAGATTGTGATCTCATTCTCTCTTTCTTCCTTTTGTGTTAAGTCTGAGACTCGCGAAAATTATCAATATTCATTCCTAGCTAGATTTCAGAGGAGTTTGAAGAAAAGAAGTTGTTGGGCTTTTGTTTATTTTTCTTTTGATTTTGACTTTTTAAAATGTGTATTATGTATTGAATTTAAATATATAACCTGAATAAAAAGTAAATTTCTGTTCTGATTAGTCACTTATTAGTTGTGCTTTTCTTAAAAATGATAGAACAGATAATCGTTCCTAAATTATATATAACCTCAGGAGAGCATCTGGAGTTCATGATGCACCACAAGGAAATATTTGACTGGACCTATTTAATTATAGAAAGAGGATAAATCACAGAACCAATGAACTGAAAAACCACATTTTACATTCTTTAAAAATTAAATTGGTAGACTCCATACCGAAGTCTTTCCAAACCAGATGTCTGTTCCATGGGTTAGAAAGCTACATCTGAACGAGGTAAAAGAAATTTGAAAACAATATATCTCAGAGTATTAGCTTAGAAAAGTTCTCATTCTGACCTGATTTAAAAAGTAGATGAAGTTTCTAACATTATATGAAACATGCTGTATGTTTATCATTTTTTGGACTAAAATTAGCAGGTTTTCCCACCCCACCCACACTATTTAATTACTTCTTGGAATGTTCAAATCTTTAAGTGCAAATCTTTAAGTCTTTCTTTGCAAAAATCAGGATTGAATTAAGTGCAATGAAAGCAATTCCTAATCATTTCTATTTATTTAAAAGTGTGGCAACTCTCTTTGTCCTTATCTTCTTCTCATATTATATTTTAAGTACCTGTAGTGGGGAGTGCTTTTAGTAGTGGGTAGGATTATCTTGCTTGTTTTCCCAAATGCTCATAAATGATATGAATAGCATAGCAAGACCAATTCTATATTTTTATCTGGTTAATCTAATTTATATTGCTTCTTGACATATCTAATAAGGATAATTATTTCTAAAAGAAATGTAGGCATTTTGGTTTACAGTCTATTGGAATCTGAAAAGTATCTCAATTAATAGAAGTAATTAATGTAGCAAAGTGGAATGATATTAGATGAAGCAGAAAATTAGAAAGGGGAGACCAACAGCTTGAGTCTTCTTCCTCAAAGACATTAAATGTACTTACGTGCCTTCAGGATCTGTTCTCTGTGTGGCTTTTTGTACCTCAAATTGTGAAATAGTTTGTTAAGATTCAGCATTGCGAAAGATCCCCAAATAATTTCCGCCCCCCTTCTTATCAAGATGTGTTTTCATATTGAGAGAAAGAGGTAAATTTCTTTGCATTCAAAAAACAAATAGCAATATAAAGAACGTTTATTTAGTATTTAATTTGAAATGGCTTTGTTTTATCTATTCCTCTATTCACTGATATGCAGATATTTAAATTGAATTATGAAAACATGAAGTCAGCGCTTGAAAGTCAAGACATCTAAAGTGACCATTGACTCAAACGACTACTTCTGTATGGATGTGTGTCTCACAGCTCCTGGTTTTAAATTTGAGGCTGGTCCATTCTGATTGGCTAGGAGCCTGCTGGGTCTGTGTTCATTGGACTTGGAGTTTGATTGATTGGTGTTTCTGGTTTCTTCTGTCTGTTTTGTGGGCTTTTGATTGGCCTGGCATACACTCTGTCTGTGTTGAGGCTTTAGTGCAGCTTGGCTCTGTGTGAAAGGACTGCTCTTCATTGCATAGCTGCTATTCATTAGCAAAACTGGGTTTCACCTGGTGCCTGGTGGGGGGTGTTTGAGTTGGAGGCATCAAGAGGGAGTCTGTCTGTGCTCAGGTGTGGGGGTGTTTGAGTTGGAGGCATCAAAGGAGTCTGTCTGTCTCAGGTGTTTTGTCTGTTTTTGTGGCGTGAGATCTTCTATTTGAGAGTGCAGCTCAAATGATTGACAGCTGGTGGAATCATCTCTCTATTCATGCTTCAGGTCTTTTTCAATCTCTATGCTTCTCTGATGATTCTGTGGCTGGGTTTTCTTAAGTGCTAGGTTTTGGTGCCATTGAAGTTGATGTTATGACCTGTGGCTTTCACGTGTTGGACTACTAGTGAGGAGGTTGTTCCAGCTTTTTTTACTGCATTTTGTGTTCATCCAGGCAGGTATTATTCTTCTATTAGTCTGTCCAATTAATGTGCCAAGCATGATGCACAGGGGTTCGTATATGCTTTGGTTTTCCAGGTCAATTTTGTCTTTGGGTTTTCTAAGGATGGCTGCTATTTTTGTCTGTTCTGAAGCAGTCTTGATGTGATGCCTGTGTAGTATCTTACTGATTTTGTCTGTAGTATCTCTTATTAGGGCAGACAGCTTTCCATAGGTCTGTTGATCTTCTAGTCTCTTTATGCCTTAGTGTGTTTTGTGGATAAGCTGTGATTTTGTTTTTGTGGAAAGCCGTTGGCTGTCAGTACTTTAGTGCATAGTTCAGTCTTTATATGTGTCTTGTCTCCAGGCGTTTGGTTCTGGTGATTCGTGTTTTGGCCACGGAATTTATTTGTGCTGGGTGGTGTTGGGATTGACGTTGAGGTAGCGGTTGTGTGTGTTTCTTCTGGTATACGTGTGTCGTATGTTGCCATCTGTTCTTTTGTAGATTAGTACATCAGTAATGGTAGTTGTTTGTTTATTTCTGTTTTCAACAGACACACCCCAAAATCAAGTTCACCATGGAAACGTATATATATATATATGTATATATATATAATCATGAAAAAACACCCATTTACAAAATCTGCAAGACAATTTCAGACAAAATTATCTGTACAGCAATGGAAATCGCAACAATTTATTGTCATTTTAAAACAAAGCTAACTTTGAGCTTCCATTGCGTTGTACACCTTCCAAATGTCTAAAATGTTCTATTATTCTTGGGAATAATAACATTGTTCAGTAAGCAGCTTTTTTTCTGTATTACAAAAAAAAATTTTTAGGTGAATAGATTTTGCATTTTCCACCAAAATATCCCTTTATCATATTTCTAAAGGTTAGAGAGTTAACCTTTTGTTTGTTCTATGTGTTGTCTCTGGAAACAGCACAAGCTTGATTGCAACCTGCCTTGTGCTGTCCACCAAGGCAGACATTTTAAGTTTGTTTATTCTTTTTGATGAGAGCTTTAAACAGTTGCAGAGCTATAGGGTGATCAAAAGAGCAGTCTTTGTGGAATGCCAATGCACTGCTTTTCATGTCCACATAATAGTGCTGACTTTTATGAAGATTGTAACATTACACCATTATATCATCCAGGAAGAAATCATTTGTCATTCCAAAGGAAGAAAACAATGCCAATGTTTTGTTTGGCTCCTAAGCAGGAATTATACAAATGAAGTAAATCTAGCATTAGAATGTTGATGTTAACTGCTAGCAACCTTTTTTCTCAAGCAGTTTTGTGGTGTATTTTTTCAGAAATTGCATATTGTGATTAATTAGATAGCAGTGAAGATTAGATATTTTTAAATTGTTATATTCTGGGATTGATTATATCTCTTGAGTTTCCCTCTGGCTTTTCAAATTTTACAACCTTAGAAAACAATAATGAGTGAATTTTTTTTTCTCAGAATGCAGATCTGGACTGAAAAAATATGACATGACTACTGGATAACATTCTTTGCTGTCATCTAGCAATTATTTGGATTTCTGCACACTTTCACTGTTTATTTTAACATGAATAAATTTAAAATATACATGGAATCAATTGATAATAAAGGAGGAATTCAAAAGTATAGATAAAAATAGTAATCATCAGTTTTGTGTGTTAGGTTGAGCTGCTGAATCAAAGTATTTGGGAATCAAACAAGTATTTCTTTCTAAAATATGTTTGCTTCATACCCTCCTTTGCTTTTATTTTTTGCATGTTCACTTTGTTAATTAATTTGATGGAAATGGGGTTCTGCTAAAGATCATCTATTTTCTCTTTTGAACCCACTGAATGATATATACGTAGAAAGAACAGCTACGTACTATAGTGGTTAGAGGCTTTCTTTGATACCTTCTAGTAGACTTCCTTAGGCAAAGACCCCTAGTTCTTTAAGCCCTGTCCTACTGCACTTACAGATGCAAAGAGGATGTAAAACATTAAAAAAAGCTGCCATCACTGGAAAATGCTATGCATCCGTTGTGTACTCCCTGCATTACGTCTTCATAGCTTTATCCTGAGCATCTGTCCACTGAGATTCATCCGCGCAAGAAGTTTGAGCTGCACAAAACTTGTGAGTGGATGACTTTCCGCCGTACGATGTAAGATCCACGACACATATGGGACAAACGTTCTACGTCCGTTGTCATCCGTACACGTCCACTGTATCCTCTCTGCATCTCTGGCCATCCCCTCAACTCACATCCGCTGCAGCTGAAAATGGAAAGAGGAGAAAAACGAAAGGTGCACGGACGTCTACCAGCATTAGTAGCATGGAAATAGAAAGGATGTAAGCGTATGCATTCATATTATAAAGGATTAAAACGGACAAAACATTTGTATCTGGATGTATCTCATTATATTAGGATGTTGGAGTATGTCTAGGTATGTAGAAAGGACACTAGTGGACTACTGATATTTCCTATAAAAAGGGGGAGAAATCACTGGATCTCAGTATGAGTCCAGCAGCCGTGGTGTACAGCTCTTCAACCTTGTCTTGGTCTTCCACTGATCAATTGTTCTCCACCATGGATCATGACACAGTCTGTATGGTAGCTACTATCATTATAATAATAACACAAACAAAAGCAAGCTGGTCTTGATGACATCTTGTGTGAACAAGTTAAAATCCTAGGACAGTGGCTCTCAGTTGCTTCTAGACCTGTTCAGCACAGCTGTTGATAACAACAAGCTAACCTAGATATGGAGCGGGCAAAAGATTGTGGCTATCCTGAAGCTGAAAAGATCCTGCCAATCCCGAAGGAACTTCCGACCCATCCTCCCTGCTCTGTCATACATACAAACTGTTTGAGAACTACTCTGAAATCTCATGGCCCATTATTGATCAGCAGCTGATTCCTGAGCAAGGGGTTTCAGACCTGGAGTCCTGCCAGACCAACCTTACCTAACTCAAATTTTATGGGATGGTTATGAAGAAGGGACTCATAATGGTGCTGTTTTTGTTGACTTGTTCTGCACAGCTGTACGATACAGTCAACCACAGAGTATTGTGAAGAAGCTGTACAAGATTACACATGAAGCCAGCCTGACTTCTTGATCAAAATGCTAGAGAACAGATGCTTCTCTTGTTGATCTAGTGGAGATCGAAAGCAGATGGCGCAGACAGAAAAATGGGCTTCCGCAAGCAGCGTCTTGCTCCACTCATTGTTCAAACCATCTACACAAATGATCAACCATCCCACAGAACACCAGGAGTTCCTGTAATGCAGACGACCTGTGCATAGCCTCTCAGTCCCAGTCATTTCTGGATCCTGAAAGAACGCTAAGTGAAGCACTAGAGGGCTGACCACCTACTATGCTGTAAACCATCTTCGGCAAATCAGATAAGACTCAGTCAGTGCTTTCCATCTCAAGGGTCGCGATGCAAACGCAAACTAAAGGTCCACTGGTATGGCAAGAGACTAGAATAACAACAAACCAGTGTATCTAGGAGTCATCTAGACCGACTCTCAGTTCAAGGACCATGTCAGCAAAGACAAAGGCAAGGTTGGGAGCAGGAATAATATCTTGAAGAAAGCTGTCAAACTCCAAGTGGGGAACAACCAGGAACATCCGCAGCATTGCCCTTGCCCTGTGTTACTCCGCAGCCGAATATGCATGCACTGTCGGGGACGTTCCCACATGCCAAGAAGCTGACCCTGTTTCTAAATACAGATTGTAGGCCATCTCTTGTTGTCTCAGCCTACCGAATTGATGACCTCTACCTGATATTGTGGAATTGCCCCTCCTACAATCAGAAGAAGATGTATCTTCAAGAGTGGAACGCACAAAAACAGTGAAGATGACAGTCGCCATCCACTTTTCCAGCATGTTCCTCCACCAAAAGGCTAAAATCCAGGAAGAGTTTTCTACACTCAGTACACCCCTGATGGCAATCCAGAGCTGCAGGATAGAAGCCTGGTCAAAACATCCACAGGAGAAACCCCATAACTCTCTTTTGAGCCAAAGGAATCCTCCAACAGTGCCAAGTGAGCCATGGCAAAATTGGCGCTGCCTGAATGCCATTAGAACTGGAGTTGGGAGATGCAAAGCCTGATACAGAAATGGGATACAACCATGATGGATCCACAGAATGCGACTGCGGGGAGGCTCCCCAACAATGAACACCTATTAAACTGCACCCTGCTACACAACCCTGTACATCACAGAATCTCCACGATTACCACCCATGTGCCAGAGCTGTGTTCTACAATGGCTGGGAAAAGTGTAGTGACACGAGAGAAATTCATACCAGAACAAACCTGTTCAGACTGTTTCACCTTTATACAGAAGGAGAAGAAGGAAGACATGCAAGAGTGTGTGGTCCGAGGATGGATCGTGAGAAGAATGAGTTTGGACTGTATGACAGTTGATGATGGATCTGAGGAATAAGACCTCGTGTGCATTCCATCACTTCATGAGGATGCCCACCACACGTTTCACGAACTTTTGTAAGAGCTTCTGAGACCCAAGGTTGTACCAAGCCTAGCACCAAACTTCGTCCCAACCTGGACCCTGGACTGAAGTGGCACTGACTCTGCGCACCTGGCCTCTGGAACACATAACAGAAACATGCAAGTATGCCTGAGAGGCCACACAACAGCATCAACAAAGTGGTCAGAGAGGTGGTGCAGGCCATCATCGAAGAAACGTAGAGGAGCTCTCAAGTGCCCCACACTGAGCAGGCTGGAGAAACTTGCAGAAGAGTGTATCAGAGTGGAAAATTTTCCCCACACCGTTGGACCATAGATGGGAAGCATTGGCAATGAAAGCCCAGCAACTCAGGGTCCACTTATTTAACTACAAGGGTTTCTTCAGTATCATCTCTTTTGCCATGGTTGATGCTGACTATAAGTTCATCTACATCGATGCTTCAGCAACGGGTCAGCTTCAGATGGCCGGTATACAACGCCAGTGACTCAAGGAGGCTGGAATGCAACCTCATCATGGGTTTTCCAATCCAGACCCCAACCCAATGACCCACAAGATGTGTCCTATTTCATCTTGGTGATGAATGCCTTTCCTCAGAACCTACGTCATGAGCCATACACCTTAAGATACCTGCTCTTGAAGAGAGGATCTTCAACTACAGGCTGTCCAAGGCAAGACGGGTGTGGAGAATGCCTTTGGCATCTGGCCAACAGGTTTCAAATACTTCTCACCCATGCAGCATAACCAGAGACTGTGAGGAGCATCGTGGAACCTTGCTGCATCCTGCACAATCTCATGTGCAACCCGCTACCCAGTGTTCAGAACAGGTTGTGACCATCAACAAGGGAATGGACATGAAGCCTGATAAATTGATGCAAGGACAAAACCTGATAGACACTGTGGTATGTGCAAGGCCCCAACAGAGCTTCACGTGAAGGGAAGAAGCAGCGCAACCTCTGAGACACTGGTGCAACATCTCCCAGTGAGCAGTGGAGTGGCAAGACAGATGTATAGATGGTTAATGGATGTTCCTTGAGCCTGTTGCATAACACTGATGAGATTTTGTGCCATGATGTTGAGTGTCTACAATGATATAGGGATTAATAAGAAGCTTTGTTTATTTTAAAATGTGTTGATCAATGAATAAATTATTATTGATAAATAAGGTCCATAATGTGTGGCGCCTGGAATGGTGGACATACAGTCCCACTATGCTTGCTCTGGAGGTTATCTATCCACAACTATCCTTATCTTCCACAAGCATCAAAGGCTTAACCATTTTGTTAAAGTTTTCACCAACACTTTATTAGAAAAAAAATGACCAAGTGTCTTAAGGAAGATAACCTTTATTAACTGTCTTAGGTAAACTTTATACTTTATTAAAAAAGCAAAATGAACAAGTAAAGTGTCTTAAGCAAAGATAAAGTGAACAAGTGAACAACTCAGTCTCTGACATATTCTCAATTCACTCTGAGTCATGTCCATGGTTTCAGCTGTTAAGCGGGCAGGGACTGTGAGTGGCTGTGCTTGGAGTGCTTGTCTGAGTGCGCCAATTGGGGTGCTTGGCCCGAGGGTACAACAGGGATGTGTGTCAGGAAGCTGTCCGAGAAGCTGACTCAGTCCCATGAGGTTGAGAGGCCTTCATCAAGGATTGAGATGTCAGGCCCAAGACTGATGACAGATTGTCCGTTGACGGGCTTGGCTGTGGGTGGAAGAAGGAGGATGTAGTGGGCTGTCTGGTCTGTAGCTGGGTGAGGACTGGAGTCTGTGGCATTGATGAACCTGGCCTGGACTGGGAAGGTCTGTTTTTGCTGTGGGAAGTCCTGTAGTCATAGCCTGGTAGGTGAGGGGCTGTTTGAAAGCCGTGAAGGGCTGTGACATCACCTGAGGTGAGGAGCAGACCTGACTGGGTAGGAGCAGTTTGCAGCTGGCCTTGAGTGTTGTGCAGAAGTGCTGTTATCATTCTTCTTCATCACCTGGTATTGGGTCTCGGGCAGACCGCTGAGGGTGCGGCTCACGTAGGTGATGAAGGTGTGGCAGCCCGAGATCCTCTGTCCAAGTTGACCAGCTGAGAGAAAAGTTCTGTGCTGGTCTTATTGTTCCCTGATTCCAACAGGACACTGTGTTCTGGCCTCCAGTCTGCCTCTCTGCCTGCATCCTGTGGAGCTAGGGGGTGGGGGTGTGTTGGGTTGGCCTCTGGTGCTGCTGCTTCTTCCTCCATTTGTTGACAGGGATCCCTCCAACTCCACCGGCATGGGGAGTGCAGTTGTTGGGGGGGGTCTCTGCCGTGGGGCCTTCTGAAGACACCTGCCTGGACAGGCTCGCGTGGCCCTGCTTGGAAGAGACTGTCTTGTCTGTGGGCTGTTGAGGAGAGGGGTAATCAGAGGGCTGCTCCTCAGTTGGGATCTCACCCTCAGGAAACTGCACTTGCCATGACGTACATCTCCGGTCAGTGAGCTTGACAACGGATGCCGGATTTCTTGAGGTGTAGCTTGCCATACCAGGTGTGCAATGTGCTTCCACCATCCAGGAGTACATCTGAGTGTACCCCAGGCTCCTGTGCTTTGTCTCTCAAAGCTGCCTGTTCTCTTGGTGTCACGATAGAGTCTGTGCCCTTTCTCCAGAGGTAACTCGTTCTCCCTCAGCCATTCCAGTACCCTCATCTCATGCTCCTCAGAAACGGTGTCCTGTTTTCTCTCCCTTCTCCTTCCCTTGCCTCTCCTCCCTCTGACAGGGGCTTCAGGAGGGCCTTCGGGGCTTGAGCAGCAGGACCTTTAGGGGCTGGAGCAGCAGGGCCTTCAAGGGCTGGAGTAGCAGGGCTTTCAGTAAGCGGCTTTGAGGGGCTTGGGCTGGTCATCACAGGCAGCAGCAGCAGGAGGAGAGGAGGTTAGATCAGTGCCAGGGGTGGGATGCTGTTTCTGTCCTTCTTGGCCAGGGCTGGAACGAGTAGGCACAGGCTCCTCTTTTTCCCTGACTGACAAACCATGGTGTTCTCTAGATGTGTGTGGCAGCAGTCTTTACCTTGAATGCTGACTGCAGCATGCTGCATCCTTTTATATCCACAGAACTGATGCAATTCATACTCCCTGCATGCGGCAGTGAATGCTTTGCATCCAATATACACCACGCAGCATCGCTTGCTTCTATATGCATCCTGATGCATCCGCTTCATCCACTATGCATCCTCCCTTCGCGCTATGTGTTTGCTTTGCAATTCTCCTGGAACCCCTCGGAGGTGTCATCCACTTCATCCATTGTCATCGCTAGGCTTTTTACCTGCTAATAGATAATTTTTTTTTCCTTTATGTTCGCATGAACATGCTTAACATCCCGCACAAACTACGCAGTCCGTTTTTTTCCTTCTTTTGATGCAAATTTTGCACTTTTGAACATGACAACAGATGAGCCCCCGAATTTGCTTCCGCTGTTCTTATGCATACGTTTTGCGTCCATCGCCAGTGGGACTAAGCCTTTATCTGTCTACTTCAATGAGAGTGGCATGAACTAGAAGAATCATGCCATTTGGATGTGACCTGGATTTACCAGGTCTGTGCCAGATATTGAGGAACTAGGCAATCTAATTTATAGTGGATTACTGGAACAACTATACAATGGACAAACATACAAGATGTGGTATTATGGAAGGCTATCTACAATGGTAGATTAAATGGGAAAGGTATGTGAGAGATCATGAAATGGAGAAACTTCTATAATATTAACTGAGAAACAGCTAGTTACCCAACACTTCAACATAATGAAGAGGAAAGTTGCTGTAACAATTTGAAGATAGACTAACTGCACATTAATCCGTATTTAAGAAGACCTGCATGAACAACTGGATATGCAGCTAACCTGAAAACAGAACACTACTTCTACATCCACATTACAGAGCACAGCAATTTGAGTTTTCTGTGTCCAGTCACTGTTTCTTTGGTGTCAGGTTTCCTTTTACTGCTAAACTCTTTTAAACATAATTGTTTCTACAGTGAATTTCCCCACATGACATGATCAAAATAATTGAGATGCAATTTGTGATTTTGCCTTCCAGTGACATGTCTGGTGTTAAGCCCCTGTCACACTGCAGCAACGGATGGAAGAGGAATGTAAAAGGAGAAAACACTTACATCCGTTTGGTTACCGCGATGCTTCCATTCTGTACTCACTGCTCGTTTTGCTTCTCTTATCCGTCCAGCATCACCGCTTTTGAATTTCATCCGCTCAAAGGTTTTGAGCTGCTCAAACTTTTGAGCGGAAAATGTTTTCAAACGCGTCATTCTGCATCCTGCTAGAATACGGGGGACATCCATTCTGCATCCGTTGTCATCTGTTACCACCTCCGTATATCCGCTAGGCATCTGCGCTCCGCGCAACTCGAATCCGTCCACGTAAACGGACGAGGGAGGAAGCAGAATGGACGTGGAATGGACGCTCAGTGTTAGTAGCATGGACGGAGAAAGATGAAAGCGAATGCAGCACTCAAAGAAAGCATTTAAAACGGAAAAAAACATTCGCAGAGGGCCTATCTCGGATATTAAGGATGTCTAGAGGATGCCTAGAAGGATGCAAAGGATGCTTCCATTCCGCATCTGCTTTCCATCCACTCTAGTCCTCCCCCGTTCGTTCCTTTCCCATGTTATCCCCGTCTGTTTATGCAATTTTTTGCCCTTTTTGAGAGCAAGATAACAACGGATGGAACATTTTTCTCATCCGCTGTGTCCTTTTTACAAACGTTTTGCATCCGTTGGGCAGTGTGACAGGGCCTTTATGCATTCCAATACCTTTGCTGTCCAAGGAATATGCAGGAGCCTTCTCCAGCACCACAGCTCAAACAAATCTATTTTTTTCCTGTCTTGCTCAGTGGTTGGCTTCTACTGATTTCACAACAGGTTCAGTGAGCACGCACTTCTCTCAGTCCTAGAAAAGAGGTAGAGGCAAGCCATTTCTGAAAATTGCAGGGTCTTGTTCAGATAGTTAATTGTCAAAAGTCAGACTTTAAAATAAGAAATAAATACAAACAAAAAGAACTAATAATTTAGTTAGAGGTGTTCAGGCTGCAGATTGGAATCAAGTAGGTATGGTTTAAAAATGCATGTCATGATGTTACTGCAGATCTGAGCTGTAGGACTTTTTTCATTTTGTTTTGTTAATGTAATATAATGTAAACCAAAGTGTCTGTGATATAGGAAATAAACTGACATAATTTATATCATAGGTATGCGAGTCTACCTTAAATGAACAGAACCAGCTTTAATATTTTAAACAGTATTTTCAGAAAATGTTTTGTGGCATATTCAAGAACCAAATGGTAAAGATTTTTTTTTTTGCTTATATAGCTTCTCTACAGATGGTCTGATACCCAAATACCACAGTTTTTATTTACAGTTCTAATAATTTGTTACTTTTTTAAAAAACGTAGAAAAAAACTGTTACTTGAAATTTCTTATTTTACTGTTTCAGTCCTAAATTCCTTCTAATAACTTGATTTTAACTGTGGGGAAAAGGTTAAAGGGGAAAAGATTGTGGAAACGATCTCCATTTATTAGTGGCAAATTTTTCCATTTCAGTTGTAAATTTACCAGCCATGCTAATTGTAAATTTCAGAAAATGGTGTTTAAAATTGGCTGGAACCAGGATTAAAAAAGCAAAGTATTGAGTGCTGAAACAGTCTTGGCAAACAGATAGCCATGAGCTTAAATTCTGATTACATAGCAGAAATGGGTATGATCAGAGTAAAAAATGAGCAAGGTCCCCTCATTTTCTGCTTCTCTCTTTGTCTCATTTCTCTCTTTTCCTGTAAATCAGAATGGCTGACTCTGCAGTCAGAGTCTTTTGCAGCCTGAGATAAGTGATATCCCCTTATTACTAATAGCAATAGCACTTAGACTTCATGGTGCTTTACAGCCCTCTCTAAGCAGTTTACAGAGTCAGAATATTGCCCCCAACAACCTGGGTCCTCATTTTACTGACCTCAGAAAGGTGGAAGGCTGAGTTGACCATGAACCGGTTAGGATCAAACACATGGCAGTGGGCAGAGTAAGCCTGCAATTGTAGATGATCTCAACTCTTTCCTCATCTAGAGAGGAATTATCAAAAAGGTGGCCTACTCTCATCAATTCTTCATTTTGCCACAGTTATTGTGGCACTTTTGTGCCATGTTCATCCTGCCATTTCTTCCCTAGAAGACCAAATTTTAGTTTTATAGATCTTGTAATTTTTTTCCTGTAAGATACAGTTTTTAGCAAAGGTGATGATGATGATGATGTAAAATTTGTCTTACGAAGTTGAGTCTTCTGAAAGGAATATAGTTATTTTGGGGTAAGAAAAGAGTTTTTAACTTGTGGATTTCCAGAAAAGGAAGTTCTTATCTTTCTCAGGTTATGTGTTGTGGATTGTAAAGAAAATGATTGAAAACCTGTAGCTTCTTGGGAATAAAATTTTCAGCAAATTGGAAAATAGATTCTGAGACTGAGAATCAACAAACTGCATGTGGTCTATTGGATCTTTGTTGTAATTCCTTTTGAAAATTGACTGTGCAGTTTCATGCCAAGGCATGAAACATGAAAAATGCAGTATAACTTAGAATAGTCCCAACATAGTTTAAGAAAAAAACAGTTTTAACACTCAACACAAAATCCATTGAAAACAGCTGAAAATCCCAGCCCCATCGATACATGAAATTGAACTTTTCTCTTCCTTTGGATATTTCTGTCCTACTCTGGCCCTTCATTTTTGTCAGAAATATTTATTGTCACCACAAGTTTCCAAGGTTCCTAACTTTTGATTTAGATTAATATGCGTGGTATTCAGTGTAGTTTTGTATAAATGGAAATAGCTGTTTTCAGTTGGCATCAGGGCATCCAGTCTTTGCTGAGCAGCCCTGTCATAGTCATTCCCTCGCAAACTGAAATTGAGTGTTGGAACTGAGGTTGCATGGAGAAGAATCGATTGGATGACCTGCACTTTCTTCTGATGTAGGGCTGAATAGTTCATAATTCCATGAAGTTCCTGGAGCCTTTTTGTTAACATATAAATCATAGCAAAGTGGAAATGCATGCTGTGATTCCTTCCTTTGTCTCAAAAAAAGCAAGCAAAATCAATATATTTGATTATCCACCAAGTTTATTGCATTTATGTCATCTAATTACATAAATTAATCTAACAAGTCAGACTTGTTTCCAGGGACCTAGCCACAAAACTGTTGCCCACCCCTGGAATAATACAGTACTGCCAAGAGGTTGTGTAGACATATATTTCCCTTCTCCCATAGGAACAAGTAGCAGTTTGGATACTTTATATTTGAAAAAATGGAGCTATGTCCATTTTTAGGAATATCATGGCTTCCACTGCCAAGAATTCACTTCTTCTTAAAAATTCAGCAACCTCTGGTCTCAGATTTAGCTGTGGCCTTTTATTTTTGGGGCCAAATACATGCAACTGAAAATACATAATCAAGAGTTCTATTTAAAACCTGCTGCTCTCTCTTCTGAAAGTAGCCCACCTCTTTGAAGTAACTGATTATACATCAAGTGACTGCTGCAATTAGTACAGCTAAATTTATTTAAAACAAGGCCAGTGTGATATTTGCTGACAGTGAATAATTTAATTCTACTCCAGATTTAACTATGTGTTGTGTAACTAAATATTTTCTCTATCCAAAGTTAGCTTATTATTCTATGTTTGAACATTGTGAGATGGAGAAAAACTTTGGCACCACATTTTTGATACTGTGATATTTTTGATATTTTTGATCATGTCTTCTGTTGACATTTTATTGGAATCAACCAATATTATAAGAGGTAGATTTTAAAAAAGGGAAAATCATTTAATGTACAGCTCTGGAGAGGTATAGGTAACAAAGAGTTGTTCCCCGAAATGGGCAATAGAGAAACCTTCTCTTTGAATTGCAATAGAAAATGCAGTGTCACAAGAATGAGCAGTGGCTTCTGAGACCTGAACTCCTGAACTTTTCCCTAACCAGCAACAATTATCTACACACCTGAAATAAAACAAAGAAACAGACACCTAACCTTTGCACCGAAAGAAGAATAAAATAATACATGAGCTGAAAATAAAAGCCTTATGGAAATAATGTAACTTCATAGGGTTCTCCTAAAGTGAGTTACATTGTCTCATTTTCTTTAGTTTTGGCATGTTTTCATAGGTTGGCCCTTGATACTCATATTAATCTTCTAGTAAAAAAATGTAATGGATATTTTTAACAAAGGTACATTTTATGAATCTAAGTAGTGAATTCACAAAGCATTTTGTCCAATCCAAATGAAACTACAGAAGGATCTGTAAAAGTAAAAGGTAAAGGAATCCCTTGCTTACCTTTCCAATCATTGCCAACTATGGGAGGGTGATCCTCATCTCAATTTCAAGTCTACTGAACCAGTGTTATCCAAAGGCATTTCTATGTTCATGTGGCCAGAGTGCTGTTACCTTCCCATCAAAGTATTTATCTATTCGCGTTTGCATGCTTTCAAACTGCTAGGTTGGCAGGAGCTGGGGCAAGAATGGGAGCTCATTCCATCACATGGCGCTTGGGTCTTGTACCTGGGCTGCTGGCTTTCCACTGAGCCAATGTGTTGCCCTAAGGACTTGGGAAGGACTGAAAAATATATAAAAGAATGAATTTATAATTACTTAAGAGCAAGCAGAAGAGATTTCACTTTCTCCTAAGAGTTTTTCATGTTCTCCATGGAAGTCTGTCAAACTGATGCACAATCAGTTTTGGAGCAAAGTAATATATCTATTTTTGAGTGCATTCAGGAAGGTAAATTCCTGAAAATGGGTGATACCAAAAGAATGAAACAGACAAAGGAGAAATCTAAATATGAATTGATTAAAACAGATCCAACAGATCTGTTGGATCTGTTGTGCGTAAAATGAATTAGATAATTCCTTGTTTCTACTAGAAGTGCATCAAATAATAAATGCTGGATACAAAGCAGTTTGGATAGATGATGAATATTAGTTGTTCCAGGAAACATCATTTTTCTTTTTCTTGTGAGCAGTCTTGTATCAAATAAGTAACAGTGTGAAGCAAAATGCTGGACCAAATAGTCTTTGATCTAATCTATTGAGAGTCTTATAATTTAATGGCTTTGCAGGCAGAGTGATGGAAGAACCATGATGAAATGTATATAGGTAGAAGAGTAACAAAGGTGAATGATAGATGGACTTTATTGGGCCCCCAGTGTAATCATGTGATCAGGTTTAGCAAAGAACAAAGTTAATTCTCAAGTATGGGAAGAAAACTTTTTTTTTTTAAATCTGAGTTCTAAGCCTCAACAACGCGACACATGATTCTTAATTGCAATAATCTTAGCAAAACTTTATCATAGAGTTAATCATATAAGTATAGATACATAGTATATCTTGAATTCCTTGAAATAACTTGAAGTTATTTGGATTTTTATGATTTAGCTGATGATTTTATTCTTTTAAAAGATCATCTTATAAAATAACTGGGAAAGCCACAGGCAGTATCTAACATTCCAAATGGATATTATTGAAGTCAGGCATCACTTGCACATAAATCTTGCCCTTTATTTTGAGAATGCTGACAGAGTATTTTTACAAAGTTATACCTCAGAGCAAGCCGACTATTAAAAATGGAAATGTAAAAAAGACACTGTCCAGTAAAATAGAAGTTCAATTTTTAATGAAAACATCAAAGCCAACAAACTTGGAACATGGCAGAAAGAGTAATCCTGCTAAGAATATACTTATGAATTTGCTTTTGAGTAAATAAATGCAACACTTTGTATATGTGCCATATACTGTTATCCTGGAAAGGAAGGAAGTAAGGAAGGAAGAAAGGAAGGAAAGAAGGAAGGAATCCTTTTAATAGTGCAAGTCAGTTAGTTTGTTGGCTATGTCTCTTTATTATAAAACAATTCCATACTATCAGAACATAAAGTAATATTTTAAAAGTCAAAGGAATTAAGATTTTAAAAATCAAATAGCTAATTTAAAACATAAGCTCTCTATTGGTTTTGAAGATTCCTTTGGATTCCAAAGTTTTACAGATATGTGCATTCATAAAAATTGAGTTGATAGGCTGAATAATCATTACTCATTTTTTTAAAAAAGGGAATTTGCCATTTTCCCAGTTCATGAAGTTAGAATGAATGGTCTGTCACAGGTGGATAGTACTTTCTTAAACATACTGTCATACAAAAGCTGCTTGTAAACATGGCCCAAGGTCCAATCCTGAATAATTATAGGCTGCATAGATGTGGGAGACATCAAAGCATTCATGAGATACCTCCTATGTGGGGGCGGAAATATTTTCATCTTGAAATAATTTGGGGTTAGGGAACCCATTGGGTTTTTGAATTACATGGTAGCATAACAGTATAAGGGAGAGAGAGGACATCTGTGACAAAAGCAATGATGACGAAAACATGGCTTAAACTCAAATCATGAAATAAGTATGTGAAAATGTCTCAGGCAGATATTCCCCTAATTCACAGAAATAAAGCCGTTTAGCAGATTAATGTCAGTCACACAAAGTAGGCCAAAGTAGTAAACTTTATGGAGTACTAAAATTACTTTTATTAAGATGGGTGAAAGTAATGGAATCTTACTAATTATTAATTAGTTTGGGCTTTCAATTAAATTATTCTTCACATACGTGACTCCCTCAATGCACCCTGACACCTCAACAAGGTGGTATCACATGAAGATGTTGTTCATTCCAATACATCTCATTTAATGATTATTTTGTGACCATTTGAAATTATGAGGGCTCTGAAGGAAGTAATTTATGACTGTACCTTGTGATTACAATTACAGCAGTTGCAATATTTGGCAATTACATAATTGTTGTTTGCAATCTTCACTGCTGGTGTCCAACAAGTTAATGGGAAAGTTGGCAGGAAGTTACAAATAGTGAGCATGTAATGTCACACTAATGACCATATGGTATTTGCTTAATAATGGCAACCAGAAGTTCTGCAACTGGCCTTGTAAATTTGTGCAGTCATGTGACATAATATTTTACAACTGAATTGCTTAGCAATACAATTGCTGGTCCCAATAATCATTGTGCCTGTAATCTATTCATCCACTGTATATCATTGGTAATGTATTTATAGCCAGGAGTAGACTGCTAGTAATTACGCATAAAGCTATGACATCTTTTTTTTTTAAAAAATATACATTTATCATTTTTAACACACATTCTCACATTTAATCCCAAACAACATGATTTTATTGGTAAAATGCTGATTCCAACTAAATGTATTCAACATCAAACTAGCAGAAGCAATCTCATTTTAATAAGGTCTAGAATTTCAGGTGGCTTAAAATGAAAAATTGTTTATGCATAGAAGATGAATGGAGATGACAAATAGACTGATATTATGTCTTTCACATCCTGTTTCTCTCCTTGTTCCAATATTTCTGGCATATAGAGGGAGTTGTAAGTCATAGAATTGTGAGCCAAGGAAAATATACATTAAATATGTGCTTCACAGCTGAAGATATACCTGCAAGGAAGGGAACCTACAAGTCTATTAGTAAACATTGCCCTATGTTTCTGGCATTGATATCAACCAGCAGCTTAGTTCCCACCACAATCAATATGGGCTTGGTGAAAATTATGAGGCCAATGAGAAACTCACAATCTTTCCCTGCTGCATGTTCTTAATATCTTTCATTCCTTTAAACTTGGGGTGTTTACCTATTATGCCTAATAGTCAATGACACATCTGTCTTCCACAAATATGTCTAATTTTTAAAATCACTGAAGTAACCCAGCCATCCCAAACTTCTAGGTGAGCAAACTCCATTAATAAAGTGTTCTGTGAAATCACACTTTACTTGAACTGTCCTTTAATATACTTGTAATCATTTGAACCAGTTAATCTAAAATGCTAGTGAGAAAAGAAAGAGGGGGAAATGCATCTCACTATCCACTCTCTCTATTACATTTATAATTATTACAAACATATTTCCCCCTAAGTCATATATTTTCAGAAGTTTGGAACAGTGCTTTCTCCAAAGAGAAAGTTCTTTAAGACACTGATCATTAAACAGGGCAATCCTATTGTCTAGCAAAGATATCTTCAACTGAATTGGAATGTAAATTGATGTTTTGCTACATGATACTCTCTGCATTCCCAAAGCAATAGCCAAATTTAAAGAACAGCCATCCAGGAAGAATAGTGATAACCACTGAATAATCACAATATTGTCATATAACCACAACCTGGTTGTGTCACAAAATGACCTTCTCACCCTGGCTACATATGGAATGTATACACAAAGACTCCCAAATGTCTATGGAGATCCTCAGCCATCCAGGTCATGATTGTCCCAAAGGTGCTTTTTCAAAAGGTTACTGGACTGAGCTGAAGAAGCTTCTTGGATGAGAAGAGAAAAGTTTTCAAGGAAAAACAAATTCCAGTTGCCTTTTGAAATTCAAAATGCCTTTTGAAAAAGGACAAGGACTTATAACACAAAATGCAACGATTCTGACAGAAAAACAGCAGCTTCTCCAGACTCCAAACTGTGAAGGGATGTGAAATAGATTCCTCACGTTTTATGTTGAAGAGTATCAGGTCCTCAACATGAAGAAAGTGCAAGTAATACACCAGCCATGTACCTCATATGCAATGCATTAGTTATTCATTCAAATTTTTATTACAGCACCATTGCAATGATTCTAAGTACATAGCTCATGCCAATTAAATTTGATCATTTTATTGGTGCTTGAAATGTTTGCAAATTGTTATCATGCCACAATCCCGTTATCATTTTGTCATAACCTGACAGTCAGTTTTGCACTGTTGGATGAACTTATGAAATTGACAGGTAAAAAAGCCTTTGTTTTATTTAGTAACTATAAATAAATCTTGTCACTGCTTTTGCATGTTAAATGTGTATGTTATTATTAACATCGCATTAAACAGCAATATAATTTATTGTACAAGCTTGGAAGTAATATATTGTTCTTGGTATTATCATGCAGAAATTGAAGGTATTTGTACAGACAAAGCAAACCAAGGCAAACTCCTATATGAAAAAATGTATTTGAGCTTCACTACTGTCACTAAGTTTTCCAATGACTTTTCATCAGTCATTAGGAAATAACAATTTATACATATTTTCTTGGAAGTAATTTCTACTGGTCACAGTAAACAATTTTCTCAAAAAAAAAAGTACATCAGGATTGAGAGGTAAGAGTTAAAGTAATCTTGAAAAAAAATACAGTAGTTACCTGCGTTCATATTTATGACTGATATTCTACTTTGCCCATTAGTAGATTTATTAAATGATAGATGGAAAATATTGGTCACCCTATTTATTTTATCATTTTTCTGACTGTTTGCAATTTGGTGCTTAGCCAAAGATACCCCAAGATGGTAATACTGGAAGTCAGTTTAAATCGTTTTTTTTTTAAGTGAGTTGAATCAGTGTTATAACTAAGATTACACTTTATAATATCCTAGTAAATGCATAATCTGTATCATTTTCTTACCTTACATTACAAACAAGTACTATTCTTCGATAAGTTGTGGAGAAAAAGAGAAGTTAAGTAATCTGCATATTGCATAATAATTGAAATGGGACAATACATACATATATTTTCTTACTTGGAACAGTACATTTGTTCCAGTGTACTAATGACTGAATCACATTCTGCTTTTCAGGTCTTCCTATCAGCAGCTGGATGATCATTGGAGAAATTGGATGCTTGCATTTGGTCTGATCTAGCACAGCTGTTCTTATACGCAATATTAGGAGAAGCTTTCATTTTCTACTGCCTAATTCTCCAAAAAGGGATGTCAAATTCACATCATCAGGGCGGCATCACATGATGTATCAGGACTTCCCCCCCTTTTCTAAACCGGGCATGGGTGTGGCTAGCACAAGACACATCTAGCCCATGGGCCAGGAATTTGACAGCCCTGCTCCAGAACTTGCCTGAAAAATCTGTGTGAATTGCTGTGCATTAATTTAGTATCCATGCAGCTCAGAACAGGTTACATTAATTTCAAAAGAAGATATATTAAGGAATATGGAACCTAACATTGCAATTCATTAATACATGCATGAACAATTTGATCCAGCTTTCTAGACATGTACATTTGTAACTTGCCTGGTTTGTGAAGTAGACAAAAACATTCATTCTTGAATGCTATATAAGGAACATTTTAAGATACTGGTAGATCATGACTTGTAGCCAGTCACTTAACAACTATTTGAAGTTATGACCGACCTCTCCAGAGCTTCTTATGTCCTGTTTCCAAAGTTATGACAGCTCCTCCACTCTGTCCCCTGCAGCCATGTGATTGCAGTTTGGGCACTTGACAACTGATTCCTCTTAGGGCTATTGGCAGAATCCAATTGTCTCATAACCACAATTCATGATGCTTTTTGCTGGTTTTTACCCAAAAATATCCATTGAGAGAAAATGGATTTGTTTAGCGACCATGGTGTTTACTTAATAATCACTTGAAAGAATGTTGAAAAATGGGACTTTTCATATGATGCTTCAACTTACATCTTCAATGATTTATGATTGTAATTCTAGGATCAATTACGGTCATAAATAACTGACCATCTGTATGTATAATTGATTGACCTATTCAAAAAAATATGTTGGAAGTTAAATAGCAAAGATTTCAAGAAGCCAGGCTGAGGTCTGATTCCTATCTAAACAAACAGTAATTCTGCCAATATATTGTGAATGTGTTTTCAAAACTGACATGGTATTAAGCCATGACTGAAAAATAAAGGTCAGGTTTAGCACTGTACAATGTATCTGAACAGTATTAGCCCTATGCAATTGTTTTTATCTTACCATTAGGAAAAGAATAGCCAAGTGACCACTAGACTCAGCTCTTTGGTCATGTTCTCCTCCATATCTTGCTTTCCCATGCCTATGTACAGATCCTGTACCCGGTTTATAAATTATATATGGGTGTGGTAGATAGCCTGTGGCCATTGAAAAGCAAATAACCTTTATATATCTCTAATGTTCAATAAACCAATTAGTATATTGGTTAAGATATTAGAATAAGATTAGGAATAGACTGAAACCAACTTCCAGCAAAGGAAACTCAATGGGCCAGTCACTCTTTCTCAACATAGATTGTTACTTCACAGGTGGTTGTTGTAGGGATGTAATAAATAAGTGTCCCATTGTAAGATGACTTGAGCAGTTGGAGGAATAGCAGGATATATAACTAACAAATCATTCTCATCATTGGCTAGTGGTGCAGTTTCCTACCATTATGAAACCTGAAGTTTATTTATTTCCTTCCTATCTTTTGACATTTTTCTTTGTTTTATCATAATATTTTTCTTTCTCCCTAAAATGTTGAATATATCCATCTCCTGTGTATGATATTTACAAGCAGGGCTACCATATCAATGCTGAAAAAATTCAGATGGTCATTAGAAGGAATTTGAAGAATTAATAGTTACTCAATGTTTGAAATCCCAAAGCAAAGTAGCACTTACATTTGAAAAATGTAATGTAAGTTTGTTTCCATGCCGGAGTTCTATTAACAATTGCCTGAATGAGATTAATGGGTACTGAAGTTCACTGACTTATTTTTTTCTATCATTTTATTTTTTGTGTTTGCTTTGTCATCATAATTTTGTTGTAGCAAGTCATAATTAAGCCTCTTTCTCAGATGGAAATTGAATAGATCAGAATAATAGTTTACATTAGTATTGGCTCTGACAATGAAAAGGAACACCATCATTTGTAAACCAATTCATCCATATAACTTTAAGTGGAAATAAGATTTACTGACTTGGAGTTTCAGCTACAGCCTGATTTCTGCAGTTAAATCTGTCCTTAAACAGGCCCAGGGTTTTATTTTAAATGTGCCATATTTTTGTATCATCAGGATGTTAATGGTTATGTGTGTTGTGTGTCTATGTATATATTTATATGTATGTTTCTCTGTGTTGACACAAACATACATATATTTAAAACATTTCAGTTAACTACTTTACAGTTGTGAATCATCCCCAGTTTTGGCATTAGAATTTGCTTCTCCCTGGTGTTCCATTGATTTAATTGGAATATTGATTTTGAATGCTAAAACAAAGAAAATGAGGAAATATGTCCTAACAGGGAGATCTATTAGGCTACAGAATAGCTTCTGACATATGACTTAAATTCTTTAATAGCCTTTCTTAATGCCTAGGGAACTAACATTATAATGATGCTGGCCTTCAGTTTCTGAAACTTTTCACAATGTTTCTGAGAGTTGAAAATTTAAAGCAAGCCTAACATGAGTCATAAACAAGAAAAAGAAATGAGAAACATGAATGTTACATTTGTGACTTATAGTTAAGGTTGTTTTTAATTATGTTGACTCTTTTAGTTCAAAAGAAATTGTCTCTTATTGATGATAGAAGGTGGTAAAAACCCAAAGGATATTTTAAGGGATTTTTAAAAAGAAAATTATTGAAGTATAACAGATGTCCTGTTATAAAAAAAATAATTCTTCATTGAAAAGGAAGTCACACTATTGCCATCAATAGTGTTGAACAATATTTGAACAATATTTGTCAGATCAGTCTTACTAATTCTGCAAAGAAATCTTAAGACTGCAGTACAGTTGGACTCCATCAAACAAACTGTAATTAGCAAACATAGATATGGTATATAAGCAATTCTGAACATAACTATCTTACTTTTAGCGTCTCTGTAGTTGTTTTAATATTTGTGGGTTAAGAGATAATCAGAGTTGACTATCCGATCGGACTATCAGAAGGGACCTCGTAGGTCATCTAGTCCAACCCTCCACCACCCAAGCAGGAGACCCTATACCATTTCTGACAAATGGTAGTCCAATGTCCTCTTGAAAGTCTCAAGTGATGGCACTCCCACAACTTCCGAGGACAAGCTGTTCCATTGGTTGATTGTTCTTATTATCACTGTCTCTGTAGGCAAAGCATTCTTCATAAATCACCCTCTTGGTTAAAAATAAATAAAACGAGATTGGATTCCCAATGAATAGATGTAAAGATGCTGGAGCTCCAGCCAGAGTTGTAAATTGTAGTCCCTCAGAGTTTTAGATGTGGTCCCAAAAATCATGAAACATTTTTAGCAAATTTTAAAGGCCCGGTCCCACTGGCCGATGGACGCAAAACGTATGCATAAAGGACACAGCGGATGAGCAAAATTTTGG